>BDDA01000306.1:45003-90525 GCA_001662385.1 Chlamydomonas asymmetrica | reverse complement strand
TGCCGACTTCCCGTTGGGCCATGCAGTATGCTTTCCGTGGGGGCGTGCACTGTGCTTACATGCGTGATGGTGTGGGGGGGGGGGTGCGGATACCGCCTGGCCCCTCGCCCGCATCCCCGCGTGCATGTGTGTGCAGAACTATCTCCTCAAGGCGGAGCGCGAGCTGTGGGGCCTGCTGGACGGGCCCTGGGCAACGCCCGGCGGGGCGGGGCTGGAGTACCGGCGCCGCTGGGCGGAGGCGGTGCGCAGCGCCACGCAGCCCGCGCACCTGGCGCCGCTCATATTGTCACTGGAGGCGGCGCTTCGGCGGTGAGTGGTTGATGTCATGTACGTTAGTTACATCAGGAGCGTGTTGGTCAAACAGGCCAGGCTCCTCCCAGATGGGGACCAGGCTAGCAGACGAGGTTCATCAACCCAGGCACAAGGCGTGCTAGAGGGCCACCCGGGCTCAGTGCAGTGAGTGTGATGATTGCGGGTGTTTGATAGAGGGCAGGGGAGACGCACACGCCACAGTGGAGGGGACAGGGTCCCAAAGCACCTTGGGGCAAGGTTGAGGAAAGCCAAGCGGTTGACAGGTCGAGGCAGGGCGGTGTGGTGGACAAACAGCTGGCCAGGCGTTGGGTGTGTGGCGGCTGCACAGGTGTGCATTGTCGCAAGTGACGTTCGTGCGACGTCAGGGAGCAGCAGTGGAGGGCACAGGCATCCGTGCCTCACGCTTGTCGATTGCACGCTGTGCCTCCGTGCTTGCTGTGACACTTGTGGTTCGTTTCTGTGTTCATGGGTGTGTGCTCACTGACTCACTCCTAAGGTCTCTGCCGGTGCTGGACCCTCGCTGGGAGCCTGAGAGCCACGTACCGCAGCCTGTATTGGAGGTATTGGAAGCCAAAGCCAACGCTCCACCCAAGCCCCGCCGCCTGCCTCCCCCTCCGCCCCCAACCGCCGCGGTAAGGATGCTTGGTCGTCGTTGTGACGTGTTTCTTGTCTGCCTTGCATCGCCATGGTTTGAAATGGTCAGCGCGCCTTGATTGCACTGACTGCGTGTAAGACTTCTTTGTGCATGCTCAGACGCATCGCAGTACCACTGCTTGTTCGCTTTTTAGGCGGTACGTACTGACCTGCAAATGGAACGCGTATGCATGCCCGGGTTGGCATGCGCGTGCGTGTAGGACGGCACGCCGCTGGGGGCTGCGCCTCACAAGCCATGGAGCAAGAAGAAGCGCCAGCAGAACGCCGCCATGGCGGCCGCGATCGCCGCCAAGAAGCGGCGCGAGGAGGCGGCGGCGGTCACCAAGGGGCCTGCGGGTGAGTGCCTGCGTGACGCGCGCACATGAGAGAGTGAGGGTGTGGCGGCGAAGGCTCATCATGTGTCTCTGACTAGGTCCTGCGCGCGATTAAGCATTTTTCATACTTGGCCTGCCCTATACAGGGGCTGGTACCGGTATGTTGATTGGACTAAGCAGAGGCAAGGCAGCCTCGGGCATGAAGCAAACGTGTGGTTCCTGACTTGGGTGTGGGGGCATGTAGCCATTGGGCGTGAGGGAAACCCCCAGAGTGTGTGCATGTGTACTCCTGGGCTGGGCATAGTGACCCCCACTTGTGTCAGGAAGTGGCGTCCCCACTTGGTGTATCCCTTCCCAGCCACGTTCTTGGACTGTTTGCTAGCTTGCAGCTGCAGGAAGCATGGCTGGTCTGCCGGCGGCGTGGGCGCAAGCTGTGGATTTCAAGTTTGGGGGAGGGTGCTCAACAATCATTTGTAGTAGTCAAACCCCGCCCCGTGTTTGTGTGTATGTGCGCGTGCTGCAGAGGGCGGCAGCAGCGCTCAGGCGGGGGCGGCAGCCGGGGGCCCCAGCAGCAGTGGCGGCGCGGGCGAGGAGTCTGACGTGGAGGGCGCGGTGGGGCCAGACGGCGTGGTCATCCTCGCGCCCGGCGCAAACGGCGAGGAGCCGCCCATGGGCCGACGCACTCGCGGCGCGATCAAGGCGCGGCAGCAGGAGCGCAAGGCAAGCAAGGCGCATCAACGGTCGTCGTCACAGGTGCGTGCCAGTGCTGGAGCAGAGCGTACTTCCCAACGATTGTGCTTTACTGCTTTGTGGTCTCGGTATTACCGCACCTGCGACAACACTTTGCGATGGGACAGAGGGATGCGTCACTGGCACAGACATCATGATGTGGCATGCATGTGGCCGTGTCATTCCACGTCCTGCGCTTCTGCTCGCCTTATTCCCGTGCTCCAGCTCTACACCGTTAGTGCTGTTGCACATGTTGTCTGCTTTATGCTGGCAGGCCAACACGCCTGTGAAAAAGGAGGAGGAGCCGCCTTTCACTGCCACTGGGCTGTATACGAATGCTGCTGGCCCGCGCGTGATCGATCCCGCAGCAGCAGCGGCGGCAGCGGCAGCAGCGGCAGCGGCAGGCGTGTTGCCTGTCTTGCAGCCAAAGTCAGAAAGCCCATTCCCGACCTCTATGGCCCCTCCGGCTTTTCCTCACTCTGTCTTCTCCACTTCAACATCGCCGCAACAGCAGCAGCAGCAGCAGCCTGCATCAGTGCAGCCGCAAGCGCCCATTCCAACCACCAGCATGCCCCCGCCGAGCTTGGCGCCTGCACCAACGCTACAGCCCTGGCTTTTGCAGCCGCCGAAACCGCCACAGCAGTTCCCGTTCGTTCCTCAAGGCGAAACGGGTCCTGTGGCTGTGTCTGCTCCATCAGACTCCCTGCCTGGGGCTGTTCCCATGGTATTGACGGCACCAGCGATGAACGTTGATGTCGAGGTAGGCTCTGCGGCTCAGGCAAACACAGCTGAATCAATCGCAGAGCAGCTCTCGTCCGTTGCGTCGTTAACCCCTCAGGAGCTTCCCCCCTCGCACCAACCCCAACCAATGGATGTATCACCGCTACCGCTGCCAGTGCCTGAGGAGCATCCCAACCACCTGCAGCAGCACGATCAGCAGCAGCAGGATGACCAGGCGCCAGCCATGCAACCGGTGGTGGAGCAAGATGCCTCTGGCCCGCCCTTGCCACCGACTTCATCGCTGTCGTTTCCGGTCGGCTTGCCCAGGGCGGACACTGAGCCTACGATGTTTCCAGATCCGCCACAGCTCACGCTCAAAGCACCACGCCAGAGCCAGGCAGTGCATGACGCTGACACCAACAGGCGCCCGCACTGGCCGCCCTCGTCTGAGCAGCAGCAGCAGCAGCAGCAGCAGCGTGAGCTCCGAGCAGCCTCTTATCCGGATGCCGATGCGGGTATTGCGCTGCAGCAGCAGCAGCAACAACAAGAGCATCAAGCAGCCTCCGACCCGGATGTCAGCGGGCGTGTTGCGCACTCGGAGCAGCAGCAGGTTAGCAATGAGCCCTCACCTCAGGGTGCAGTGCGATTGCCGCCGCCGATTGATGACGCATCGTTTCCGCAGGATGCGGTTGCGTCTGTACTGCCGCCCCAGGCGCACCAGCAGCAGCACGAACCGCATGCTGCCGCGCTCGAGGAAGGAGAGCAGCAGCAGCACCAGCAGCGGCAGCAGCAGCTGGATCAACCGCTCCATGAAGCGGCACAGGTGCAGCAGCCTGCTGCTGAGCTCATGCTGCCTCCCCATGAGCAGTTTCACTTTCCCGGTCACCAGGCGCAGGGCCAACGCCAGGAGCAGCAGCATCTGCAACAGTACTCGCAAACTTCATGCACGCAGGAACAACAACCGCAGCAGGCCCCGCATCAATACCCACCGCAGCAGGAGCAGCAGCAGCAGCAGCAGCACATGCTCTTTCCACCCGAGCAGCAGCAACATGCTGGGCAACCCCAGCATACAGCACCGCAACACCTGCAGCAGACCCCAAGCACCCATTATACGATGCAGCAGCAGCAGCAGCAGCAGCAGCAGACAGAGCTGCCGCAGCTGATGCCAGCGTCCGATCGTCTTTCCATTGCTCCGCTTGACCTCAATCCGCTGCATGGTGCGGCAGGCGGTCCCATTAACGAGCAAATGGCGCCTCCGCCGCATGCCCTGCCAGCTCAGATGGCATCATGGTCCGCACCGGAGGCACCCCACATGAACATGGGTACGCTCCCGTCAGCTTCTACCAGCTACCCTCCTCATGATTTCCAACCGCATGCGACTATTCAACAGCCATTTCCGCCCGTGTACAACAACAATCACTACCAGCACCAGCAGCATGCGCTGCCACCCATGCAAGGTGGCTTCCAGCCTCTGTATGATGCCTCGGCTCAAGTGGTTCCGGAGCATGCGCAGCTCTCACTGCCGCCTCCCGCGCCCCTTGTCACGAACCTGCCATCGGATTTCGCACCCGCATCATTGGTGCCTGCTGGTCCTGCTGAAGGTGATGCGCCTGCACAAGACGCCATCGCCATGGCAGCTGCGAACGCGATCAAGGCATTGTTTGGAGGGGGCGGTCTGGGCGGTCTGGCTGGTTTTGGTGCACTCGGCATGCTGGGCGGTGCGGTTCCGGAGCCGGGCCTGCAGCTGGCAGTCCCGCCCATCGCCCCGCTGCTTGGTGTTGGGTCGCACATGGCAGGTGGTGTGATTCCTCACCCATTGACCGGACTTGCGTTGCCTGGCGGCGGCGGCGCTGCCAACGGCAATGGTGACGACGATGACGACTATGTGGCGGAGGAGGAGGACGATGAGGATTACGAGGACGAGAACGGGCGCAAGCGCCGCCGCCCCTCCCGCGCAACCGCCGTTGCCTCTCGTGCCGCACACGCTGCTTGGGCCGCCGATTTGTTGGCGGATGAGGGTGAGGGCCGGAGAGGCGCTGGCGGCGGCGGAAGGGGTGCGGGAGAGTCAGGTGAAGGCGCGGAGGGAGGCGCGGACGACCCCCTCAACGCAGGTGGGTGAACGCACACCGTTCCAGGCCCGCACCGTTTCAGGCCCTGAGCAGCCGGATAACTCTTTATGCATGTCTCACCACTACGGTGCCCTATGTGGGCATTATGTACAGTGTGTCGATGTGCATTCGACATGCTGTTAGCTGTAGCAGCGCAGCTACCAGCAACCCACACACGGAGCGCGAAGCTGGCAAGCCACCACCGTCTCCTACCAGCTGCCAAACTGCACGATCTGTTGTTTTGCTGCCCCCAATCCCTCCCTGTTCCTTTCATGCCTCTGCTTAGCCACATATTTGCAACCATCGTGTCATCCTCAATCACATATGTTCCCGCGTGTAGTGCACAGAGCTGCCCTTCTGGTCCCTGAGGGCCGTACTCACTTCCTGCCCTTGCTTGGTTTCTGTCCCGCGCTTGCCCTTGCAGTTACGTACCCGCAGCCGGAGTCGACGCAGGAGGACGTCACCAACAACAAGCCGCTGTTCTTCGCCACGCTGCGCGCCTTCCTGGCCCGCATGCAGGCGCTGGCCGAAGGAAGGCCGATCGATGCGCCGATCACCCCTGTGGAACTCAAGATCCCGCGCCTGGGGGGAAAGGATCTGGATCTCTTCCTGCTGTACACTCAGGTCGTCAAGGCTGGCGGCAGCCTGATCGTCATCGAGGGCAAGCGCTGGAAGGTGCGTCAGAACTCAGAAGTGCACTACATTGTACCACACCGTGCAACAATCCGTACAGCAGCACCATACACGAATCATCGGAAGATGACCGTTTAATCATAGCTCGTGCACGTAAGATCGATTGGCTGTTTTAGTTACTCCTAGATCCAAAGCTTTTTCGGTACATCCGCAACAACAGTCCGTACAACAACCAATGCCGTGAGCGATGCAGCCATTCATCTATGACTGCAGGGATCCTGGCATTCGCACCCGTGCCTTAGCGCCTTATATGCCATGCTGCCAAATAAATTAAGGCTGCTTGTGTGTGCTACAGCTAACCTGTGCTGGGTGACCGTTGGTGGTCCCTGGACTGGATTGCGGCCTTGAATTGTCCAGTGACGCTTGCTGCAATTGCACCTGCGACCGTTCCTGTTTTGTGCGGGCGGCTGTGCGTGCAGAGGATTTCAGACCCGTTCCATTTCCCGTCCACTACCACAGCGGTGTCCTTCTCACTGCGACGTGCCTATATGTCTTTCTTATGGGACTTTGAGCAGGTAAGGTCTGCAGGCCGCAGCACTCCGAACCTTGGATTTCAATGTCGCTGCTGTTGTTACATACTCGCGTAGGTCTGTTGGTTAGGTCTGTTGGTTAGGTCTGTTGCAAACTGGGGTAGTCTGCTTGGAATACTTTCATCCAGTGGAGGCACTCTGCGCCGTGAAGCTCGTCCAATCGGTGTCTGTTTTGTTGATGGTTGCGTCTGCGTCTGCCTCCACTGCATCACAGGTGTACATGTGGGGCAAGGCCGGCGAGAAGCGCGTACCTCCGCCACGTGAGAGCAGCGCATGTGATGGTGCACCCCGAGCGTTGAGGCTCATGTTAGGTTGTTGTACTTGAAGTCTTGGACTCTCCCAGACGAAGCTGTGATACCGCATGATGAACCTCAGGGCGACAGTGCATGCTGCTTGCCAGGTTGTCGCGACCAGCAGCCTGACCTAGCGTGTGCACGGCATGTGTGCTTTGCAGCGGATAGTTCAGGGTGAATTGCCGTATACTGACACAGCTGGATGGCCAATCCTAATGCACAACTGTTGTCATCTAGGAGGTGGTATGGGGATTGTTGGCCTCAGCTACACAGGTCCTAATGTAACCTAAACCTAAGCTTGTTGCTGCATGTCCTTGTTTGTGTTGCAGCTCCTCAAAGCTCGGGCCCTCGCCTGCCGCCACCGCCGCCTGCGCCCCTGCTGACGCTCACGCGCGCACCCCGCATCCCACGGCTCACAGAGAAGGCAGCAGCAGCAGCAGCCGCTGCGGGGCCGATTGCGCCCGCCTTCATGCCTGGCGCCCGTATGGTGCCGGGCGCGCAGAGCTCGGGTGCGCCTACCACCGCTATCGGCGCTGGTGCGGGCACGGGTGCGGGCGTGCAACAGAACAAGGCTGCAGCGGGTGGTCCCTTAGGCGGCCCACTGTCCTTCCCCAAGAGTGAGTACGCGTAGTCCGGTGTATAAACACTGATCGCTCGCTTCGGAGCGTGTTTCACTTTGTATTTCAGTGTGCATGATGATGCGTGAGAGCACGTGTTGCGGCGGGTATGGGTGATTTAGGCTGAATTTGAATACCGGTGTTCGCCTGCGATCAGACACGTACATTATTGTATCATTGTACCTGGGCATATGGTGGGAAAGAGCTTGTCTGGTTCTTTTTTGCACGCTGGCACGGCCATAAGTCCACACAGCACCCAGCGTGCATCGTGCAGCGCTCCCAGCCACTCACTCACTCTCTGGGCTCACATGTGTGTGTTTAGAAATGTCTGGTTCCCATGGGGCCATGCACTATGCTTTCCGTGGGGCCGTGCAGTGCTCACATGTGTGTGTGTGTTGTGTGTGCGTGCGTGGCGCGGATGTGGCCCTCCTCTCCCACCCTCAGGCGCGGAGGAGGCGTCCACTCCCCTGCCGCCGGACAGTGACGGTGACTCCTGGTGGGAGGACGCGGCGGACAGGTGGGTGTGGGACTGCGGGTGTCGGCCTGTTGGCTGGCTGCGTTGAGGCGATGAGAGGGGCATCAGGAGAGGCAGTGCTGTGCTGCACAGCAAGACGTTGTGGCCGCACTGGTAGTGGCATGTGAGCATACTGCCTTGTCCTTGTCCCGCAAGTGAACAAAGATCATCCCAAGAACTTGCATGGCCGATGTGTAAGCTTGCCGCACGATGGTTACCCCCGCCGAACCCCTGACCACCATGCGTATGCTATGCAATGCGCCCCTGGTCACGCACCTCACCACACAGCTCTGATGAAGAGGCGTACTACTACGACCCCACAAGCATCCGTACGGGCTGGTCGTGGTGGCGCGGGCCTGTGGGCCGCTCAGAGGCGTCGCTCTCGCTGCCGCGCCGCTACGCGCGGCGTATGGGGCGCCAGGGCGGTGCCAAGCGCTGCGGACTGGTGAGAGCCTGCATGGGGAAGGAATCAGAGATAGCGAATTAACGTGGGACATGGGGTGTTGTCGCCCCACAGCTCAGGTTCTGAGTGGTGTGAGGCGCATCGGTACGTCCATGCATCTGCTCCAAGTCGAAAAGATCTAAATCTAAATCTAAATCTGCCAGCCGCACGGTGCTGCCTAGTGCCTTGTTGGCGCCTTGCCAGGACTAGCGCATGCAGGTCGGCGCTATTGCAGACAGGCTTCCAGGTGCCTTCGTTTCCTTGGTTTGCTTTGACACAGCCAGCTGCACTGAGGCCCGCAGGTGGCGCGAACTGACCAGGCGTGTGTGCTTTGTTGCTTGTTGCTCCCAAGCCTGCCTCGCTTCCAAACACATCCACCGTACGCACGCAGTCCAACGACAGCGATGTTACTTGTTGTCATGGTTGCATGTGTGCAGGGCGTCAAATACCGCCCAAGCGGCATGCACGTGCTGTCCCCGCGCCTCAAGTGGCAGGCTGCAGTGGAGGCCGCCAGCTCCACCGCGCAGATGGGTCTGTGCCTGCGCGTGCTGGACGCCGCGATCCTGTGGGGCCGCATCCGGAGGCCCGCGGAGGCTGCGGCAGAGGGCAGGGAGGCACAGGCGGCTGCAGCGGCAGCGCAGACCTACACGGTGTGCCTTGTGTGCCCACGCGTAGTGAAGCCGCTGACGCAGATGAATTCCCCTTGTGGCAGATGCGTAGGGGTGTATGTTGCATATACAAGTTTGAATGGTTGGTGGACCAGTATCACCCCAACACTGGACTTTGTTTTGAGGCACGTAGACCTGAGGCACGTAGACGACGTATTGCACCCACCCCTGGCTGCGGGTCTGCTTGTGGAGCGGTCGCGTTTGGAGTTTCGCGTTGCACGAACAGGCCAGCACAAGCACAAGCTGTGGCAACAGTTGGGTGACTGGTTGGGTTGGGTACTGGTGGGTACTGGTGGCTCAAAGGCCGTTCTTTGCATCAAACAGCGAGCGAACACCTCATTCATGGTCGATGCAACGTGCGCATGATTGTGTGTGTGTGCGTGTGTGTGTCATGCGGTCGTTATGTTGCGCAGGGCACAATCTTGTCCAAGCGTGTGGCCGAGGACGGCACCGTGTCCTACCTGCTCTCCCCCGACACCGCGCAGCTCGCGCGCCACCAGCAGGCCACCGGCGTGCTCACGCACCCGCTGATGGCTGGCGGCCAGCACGGCGGCGCGTTGGTCCCTTCCCAGGCGGATGGTGAGAGCGTGAGCATGAGTTGAGCACAGTGAGACGGCTTGAGGAGGAGTTCAGGGCAGGAGGGGGGTGGCGCGAAGACCTGCGCACTGCAGGAGCGGCCCCTGACAGGCGCATGCATGCGGCCAGTCAGACTCCGTGGCGCCAACAGTCTGACAGGCCGCGTTTGCGTTTCGTGTAGCGTGAGCCATTTGGACCAAGCACAGCCACACAGGTTGTTTTGTTGATTCATGGTAGCGCTTCCTCCTCTTGAGTGCCCTGCACACATCCACCCTGCCACGAAGGGCCTCCATTCCATTGAAGCACCGAGTAAGCGCTTGTGGCTGGTGTGTTGCGTGTTCTGAATTTGTTCATACTCAAACAGAGCTTGCTCCGCGGTGGGTCATCGCCCCGCGCATCGCGCTGTGGCTCATTCGTGCCTTTGAGGAGCGCTGCCGCCAGGACGCGTCCCGCATGGCGGTGCTGCAGGCAGCGGCGGCAGCAGCGGCGACGGAGCGCGAGGCGGCACTGGCGGCGCTGGCGGCGCAGCACCGCAGGGGAGGCGAGGACGCGGCGGCGGCAGCAGCGACAGCGCGAGGTGTGTGAGAGGCACGCCGGGCAGCACTGTTGCACCCACCACGGCAGGTGCCGCCACACGCACCACTCCAGATCATGGCGCAAGCCCGTTTGAAGGGCCATTTTGAAGGGCGACCTATCACTTTGGCGGTTCGGGAGCATTCGGGAGCAGCTGCAAGACCCCCGCCTTCTTGGCTGTAGACAATGGAGTCGATAGCGCACCCTGCATCACTGCCAGCATGCATTTTGGTTGCCACACCTGCAACCTCGCAGAGTGTGTTGCGGAGCTTGACGTGTGTTGTATTGAGCCCCACGGCTGCTCCCCTGCTGCCCCCACTGCCCCTCATGCATTGCCGCAGCGGCGGCGGCAACCGAGGCGGCGGACATGGCGGACCGCGCTGCCGCTGGCCTGCTGGGCGATCAGCAGGACGACGACACGCCATGCCACGCGTGCGGGCTGGGCTACGGGGAGGATGACCCTGACCTAGACGATCTGTGGATCTCATGCGACAAGTGCCAGTATTGGTACCATGGCCGTTGCGTGGGCGTCACGCAGGTGTGTTTTGTGGTGCGGGGATAGCATGAATGGAAATCCCGCTTTCCGATGCGACAAGCAGGTGTCAGGGAACAAGGTTTGATCGTTGGGGCAGCAACAGCAGTTGGGACTTGCTTGCTGGAACGCAGGTCACGGCTGCCTGCTGACCGTGGGCATGTCCGGTGCAGGACAAGTCCGGACATGGCCACTGCTCCGGGCCTCGTGCAAGGCACGTCATGTCAGCGGCACAATCAATCACTTGGCCGGCCTTGACACTGACATGCAGAACTTAGGCCTGTTTGTGCTTATTTTTAGGCCTAGAAAAACTAAACACAAACAGGCCCAACAAAATTGCAAAAAAACACCAATACAAGGCCTAACACTGCTACATGGCGCCCATGATGATCGCAATCACGCGTCTGCAGGAGATGTCGGACGCGATGACCGGCGAAAAGTGGATCTGCAAGAAGTGTGTTGCGGAGAGTAAGAAGCGGCGCGGCCGTCCGCCCGGACGTACCGGCCTGGAGGGGGCATCAGAGGTGCGTGCGGTGTGCCGCCAGCGCGTCCGCCCTGCCCGCTCCGCACACAGTGACAGGATTCCTTCCGCCTCATCAAATGGAATAGGAACTGCCAAAAATCGAATGTGGCTTGTCTGTACTCCTTGCGAAGGGCTGCAGCCTGCCCTTGGCGTGCCCTACACACTGTCGTGGCCGCCCCTCCTCCGCGCGGTCTTGCATGCATGCCGTGCATGCCTTGACCAGCGGCCACACCGGCTAGGCAGAGCCGCCCCCCCCCCCCTTGGCGGTGACCAGGGACTCAGTGACGACCGTGTGAGTGTGTGCCGTTTTGAGTGATGACGTGTGCTGCAACGGTGTGCTGCCACCGCACCCACAGGACGGCGATGCGGCCGCCGCGCTGCTGTTGGGGCAAGGCGAGGGCGAGGATGCGGCCGCTGCGTCCGCCGGCCCTGTACTGCGCGAGCGGCGCGGCCGGCGCATGACGTACTATGAGGTGCGTGTAGCATTGGATAGGTGGCAAGCTGACAAGAGCAGGGAGCAGCGTAGTGCCCCTGTGCAATACATGACGTAGACCGAGGTGTGTTTAGAAATGTTTGGTTCCCGTAGGGCCATGCAGTATGCTTTCCGTGGGGCCGTGCAGTGTACTTGTTGTGAGGTGCGTGGGTGGGTGCTCCAGGGAGGACAGCTGATTTTGTGGACAAAGGGTGGCCCAAGTGCTTGCGTGCTGCGTGATTTTAGCTGTGGGTGCGTCTGCAAGTGGACTGCGCGCCACCGCACCCGGTGAGGCTATTCGCTGATGAGCAACTCCTCCGCTTGCCCCCTGAGATGCTCCCACTTCCCCCTCCGGGCCCCCCCAACCCCATACACACGCACATATGGTCCAGGCCCAATTACGGGGCTGACTCATAGCCATTATAGGAATTTCAGTCGGCGGATGCGTTGGTGTATTGTGTACACAAGCATTTTTCTTCCCATGAGGCTGGTCTGAAACGGTGGCTGTAGTAAAAGCGGTCTGTGAGTGAAAGTGTGGGTTAAGTATATGTGCTGTTCCAGCGGTGCTGCTGCTGAAGCTGAGCGCGCGTTGTGGAAGGCACAAGGGCACCCCAGCCCGTGATGCAGTGCAAGTGCGCGTGAGCAGGGCATGATGCATTGTGTAGTACACTAGTACACATGGCACACCTCCGTCGCACCGATCCTCCCTATCCTCGGCCATGAAGATACATACTGCAGCTTGTTACATAGCCGTCCGTTTTGATTCCCAGTCGTCGTCCTGTAGCCGCGGGCCCATAAAGCAGGACCGAGTTCCCATGACTTCCCATAACTTCACACCGCGTACGCACACTGCTGGGTTAGGGCGGCGGGTTGTGCTGAGCTTGCCCGTGGTTTGCATGCTGAAGCAGGGCGACGAGGATTTCGACTTTTCAGACGCTCCTGCGACCGCCGGGCGCGGCGCGCCTGCCGGCGACGGCACCACGTACTGCGTGTGCCAGACCACTGACGGCAGCGCCTCCATGGTGGGCTGCGACGGCTGCCAGGGCTGGTTCCATCCCGAGTGCGTGGGCCAAACGCTCGAAGAAGCGCAGGTCAGTGCCTGCACGTTGTGGACATGGGTTGTGCAGATGCATGCATGCCAACACGCTTTGGTAGTTAGTGTTGCAGCGTACCGGGATGAAGTTGAGTCAGGTGGGGTAAGTCGGGGTCAGCCGGGTGCACAGGGGCGACCGCATGTGATTGGGCAGACACTGAATGGTGTCATGCGCGATCTGGGTCATGTGGGTGATGGGTCGATGGGTGTGACCCAGATGGGGCCAGACTAAGCGGCAGGCACAGAATGGTGTCATGCGGTCGCCTGCTGCCCACAACAGCAAGCTCCTGACCCACAGCTGCAAGCTGCTGCCGGTCCATCACCATGTCATCACTTGCAACTTCCGCTGCCGCAACGCAGACGGATTCAGCGCCTGGCTTGGTTGTTGCAGGCAGTGGTCACGGAAGTGATTCACACAATTCGTGTGGCATTCTGGTATGACATCTTACATCCTCCCCATGCATCGACATAGGCCATCGCAGACACCCATGAATGGCCTGATCGGCCAGGTGAATAGTCCAGTGACGAAGTCAATCAGTAATTCTGGTATGCGATGCTTCCTTTGTGTTCTCGTCACAGGCGATGGAGGAGTGGTACTGCCCCCTGTGCTTGCGCCGAAGCAAGGGCAACCGCGCCAAGAACCGCGCCGCCAAGGCTGCCGCGGCTGTTGCGCTGCAGCAGCAGCACCACCACGACCAGCAGCACCCTGACGCTCCCATGGACGCACCGGAAGCGGCGGATGGTGGTGGATACGCTGACGCCATGCAAGCAGATGATGAGGCCTATCCTCCCCAGCCAATGCAGCAGCAGCAGCAGCAGCGTTGGGCTGATGGGGACGCTGGCACGATGAACGGCACGCGCAGCAGCAGCCGCACGCCCAAGAGCCGTTTTGCAGCAGACGGGGAAGCGCTCGGTGTACTATCCGCCGTTGTGGGAGCAGCGGGCGCTGGCCCTGGCGGCAGGCGTGGAGGCTCTACAGGCGGCAAACCACCCAGACCGCCATTGCCTCCGTTCGAAGATGCCTACGGAGACGGTTTGGGGCCTGCGAAGCGCAAACGCCAGCCACCTGCACGCACCGACGATTACAACAACAGCCATGCTGATCAAGTCTTCGGAGGCGATGGCGGTGGCGAGGACGCAGACGAGGATTTCACTGTTGGAGGGGCCAGCAAGCGACAGCGGGGCCGAGGGGGAGCGAATCAGGTTGCCACCGCCGGTGCCGCCACTGCCGGATATGGAGGGGACTACCGCAGTGGCATGGGCAGCCATATGGCGCCGGCCGAGGGCGTGCCGCCTCAGCTGCTACCCCCGCTCCAGTCAACCGGCTCAAAGACCGTCAAAATCAAGATCAAGTCGAGTGGGAGTGTTGGCGAGACCGGTGCTGGTGGTGTCGGTGCACTGGGAGGCCCAGGCAGCATGACAGTGGATGTGCAGGAGCAGCAGCAGTACCAGCAGCTGCAGCTCTTCCAGCAACAGCACCACCACCAACAGCAGCAGCCTGCGGGACCCATGCCCCCCAAGATTAAACTCAAGGTCAAGGGACTCGCTGGTAGCGGCGGCAGCGGGGAGGGTTTCGGAGCCCCCACACCGTCTACAGCGACCGGAGCGTTTGCTGGCGGCGGTGTGGGCATGGACGGCAGGCCTGGCGCCTGGCCTCCTGCACATACGGCCGCTGCGGCAGCCGGTGGCGGTGGCGAGGGCGCATGGCAGCAGGCGGCGCTGCGCGTTGTCGAGCATCTGGCCAAGGACGCAATGGCGATGCCCTTCCGCGATGCTGTCGACCCCCGAATCGCACCCGGCTATTACGATGTAAGCGCATGTACCGCATGTACTGCATGTACCGCATGTATCGCATCGCACCCGGCTACTACGATGTGAGCGCATGTACCGCACTGCAGCACCACTATACAATATACTTGAAGAGTCGCACAGGCGAACGTGTGTGAGCACACTTCACAGCCACCGACCACAGCAAGTGGATGTGTGGTCTGAAGCTGCCTGCACTGCTTTCCAGTTGATAGATTGTTCCTGATATGAGATCGGACGTCTGCCTGTCACATTTGCGTGACGTGTACTGTCGCTGCTTGGCCCTTCGTGGTTAGCTTGTGACCAGAAGAGGTGGGGCGGGAGTCATGCGAGTGATGCTGTTGGCCATGTGCACACGCAGATCATGCACTACACACGGGAGCATTGGGTTGGGTTGCTTCTCAGTGTCACATTCAGCCTTGCCACCTACCCAATGCTACACACGCAGATCATCCTCCAGCCCATGGACCTGGGCACCGTCTCCCGCCGCCTCAAGCAGCACTTCTACATGGAGCCTGATCAGGTCGTGGCGGATGTGGAGCTCATCTGGTCCAACTGCCGCACGTTCAACACTCCAGGTGCGTGGGAGTCCAGCAAGGGACCATTGATGAGGCAAGCCGTGCACAACATGCTGCGTTGAGGTGCTCATCTGCGCCAACCCGCCGATCTAGCCTGCACCTATAGCGACGAGCCACTGCTGCCCGCACACACAAGCTTGCATGCATGCAAGCACCCTGGCGCAGGTGGCCCGTATGTGTTGAGGTGTTGCTGCATTTGACTGGACGGCGATATGCAGTTGTATGTGAACCGAACAGTGTGTGATGTGGGTGCGCTCTGGGCTTGCCTGGTGGTGCTGTACAGAGTCTGCGATTGCGGGTACGGCGGACGCGTTGGCACGCAAGTTTGACGCCGCGTGGCGCAAGGCTGGGCTGTCCGGGAGCCACCACGGCGCTATCACCCAGCCGGTGGCGCCACCAGCCGCGCCTGGGCCCCCAGTGCCTGCTGCTCCCCGCCGGCCTGCGGGTGGCGCCGGCCATGCGCGAGATGCTGCAGCAGCGGCCCATGGAGATTACAGTGGCAACGGGCCTAGCATGCCTGGGAACCAAGGTCCAGGCGCCGGCAGTACAGGTGTTCCTCAGGACTGGGCCTCGCGAGCCAGCAACGCGCTTGCCACGTTCCTGCGGGAGTCCGTCTCGCTGCCGTTTTCGGAGCCGGTGGATGCTCAAGCAGTGCCGGGGTACTACCAGATCATCAAGCAGCCCATGGATCTCGGTACGATCTCGACGCGGCTGTGGCAGCAGCATTATGCCTCGCCGGCGGAGGTCACGCGGGACGTGCGGCTGGTGTGGCAGAACTGCCACACGTTCAACCTGCCAGGCTCGGATATTGTGAAGCAGGCAAACCAGGCAGCTGCACGCTTCAGCACGTTGTGGGCAGAAGCAGGACTGGGGAGCATGGGCAGCATCAAGCCGCCATTGGCCGCAGGAGGCGGCGCATCTGGACCACCTCCGCGCTCCGGAACCACCATCAAGCTCTCCAGCGGGCCGCACCGCGCGCCTGCCGTGACCTCGCCGACAGCCGCCGGCGCTGCAGGTGCTGCAGCAGGCGCGGCAGCGTCCTCCAGATCGCTTCCCGTGTCCGAATGGCTCGCAGCGGGCGCTGACGTCCTCAAGAAGCTCCGACGCGTGCCCGATGCCGGCGACTTTTCCTACCCGGTGGACACGCGTGCAGTGCGCGACTACCTGACGATTGTCAAGCGGCCCATGGATTTGGGCACGGTGATCGAGAACCTGCGCAAGCGGCGCTACTACGACTGGGCGGAGGCGCTGAGGGATGTGGAGCAGATCTGGGCCAACTGCGCCGCGTACAACCCGGCGGCGTCGCCGCTGCACGACGTGTCCGCCGCGTGCCAAGCGCACCTGCAGCGCCTGTGCGCGGAGGCAGGCATCCCGTCCTCCAGCCAGCAGGCGCATGCGGTGCTGGTGCAGCAGCAGCTTCAACACCTGGCGCCCCATGCCGCGCATGCCCCGCACGCCCCGCAGCAGCATGCGCCCCACGCTCAGCATCCTCACCAGCAGCACCAGCAGCACCAGCACCAGCACTATCCACCAGCTGCTGCATCACGGCAGCCGGCAGTGCAGCCAGCAGCGCAGGGCGGGGCCCCCCACTATCACCATCCGCCGGCAGAACAGCCGCAGCAGTACCAACCGCAGCAGCAGCAGTACCAACACCAACACCAACAGTACCAGCAGCAGGGCCATGCGCCTTCCACCGCACCAACAGCTGGTGGTGGAACGGGTGCGGGTGCGGGTGCTGGCGGCGGCAGTGGTGGGTTCAAGGTACCGCTGAAACTCTCGCTCGGGCGGCGCCCCTCGCAGGGTCCCCCCGGCCTCCCTGGAGGCGCCGGCGCCGCCTCAGCACCCGGGGGGGGCGCTGACGCAGCTTACCATGGTGGTGGGGCGTGGTGAGGCATTGGCGTTCCGTGCCGATTATCACACACAGCCTTCACACCCAGGCGTGGCCACCGTTAAATGAATGCGGTGGTGTAGTGCGCATCTGCAACAGCACAACATCTGCTATTGTGCGGGGTGGGCGCGCGGGTGGGCAGCACTGATTTTTTCATTGGCATTTTCCCCCCATCCTGCTGGCGAGCATGACGTCTGAAGCGAATCACGACGCTGCTGAAGCAAAGCCTTATGCTACAATGCCATTAATCACAATGTTGCATGTACAGCAGCGCTGCTGACAGCTGAAGCCCAGCTACTGCGGCTGCATGGTGTGTTGTGGATAATAGGGCGAAGCAGCTGTGGTGCTGGTGGTGGGTGGTGATGGCTCCTTGTCATGCATGCATGCATTTAACTTTTAACCTTGTGTGCCATGCATGTGGACTGCACCTCGTTGATGTGGTCTAGAAGAGGGAGCTGCGTATGCAGTATGTTGTATGACTACATGACCCATATGGGATGCCATGAGTGTGCGTGCGTGTGTGTGTTTGTGTCTGTGGTATTAAATTGTGAATACTTGCGCATCCGTTAAATCTAAATCTAAATCATCCGTTATGCATATCTGTGTGCCAGTGTACGGCACTGCGCAGCAGCTGCTGCCCACATCCACGCATGGACTACTGGCCCTGTCGCTGCGGGCCTGTCACAGGGCGAGTGTGTGCTGAGTGCTGACGGTCTTTGCGCTGTGCAACCCTCCTGAGCTTTGTGGTGCAGTCCTTTCACGTGTTCATGCTGCCCAGTTGTGCATGGATGAATCTCCTGCCGCAGAGCGCGCTGCCCTGCAATTCTACTTACAGCGGTTGTTGACTCGTTGGCACCAGCTCTCACCTTTTGGTCACACCACATATCAGACATTTGAACGACACAAGATTAATTCGTGCATTCTTGGTGGCTTCAATGGTGCAGTGGTGCCAGTGCAACTGTTTTGCCCTCCCGTTCTGTGCATTGCTCACCGCACGCATGCAACTCAGCCGACGGACGCAGTTCACCACTGCCTCCACACTTTTGCAATACATGACCCTGAAGTGTTCCTACCTGTTTGACCCTTACACATACATACTAATACAACCGCAGAGGTTTCTTAAGTTTTACCCCTTTGACCCTGTTGGGATCTCTGTCGTACCCTGCTTGCGCCTGATGCGTATGGCTGGCATGAACCCAGTTCCATCTGGCACTACCGCGTTGGACATGTGCGTGTCCTGTCTGTCATTAGTCATGATTGCTTCTGTCCGTTGTGGCTCTGAGTGTTGTGTTTTGTTGTGTTTCAGCGGTGCACCGAGTGCCAACAGCCTCTGGGTGACCCACGCGCAGGTGTGTGAGTGTGTGCAATACGGTATTGCATCTTGCGTGACTGTGCGCGTTGCGTTATTGCCTGGCCAGCTCCCAGGAACGATAGGCTTTGCAATGCCACCCGCGGCCGCAACACTACTGCACAGCGCTTGCATGCGCATTGTTGGTCTTGCATCTTATGTGCACTGTATGCACCCGCATGGTGTTCAGGCTGATGGTCTGCGGTTGCCGCACCTGTGCAAGCTGAGGTCATGCAGTTGCGCGTTCACTTCCTTGTAAGGATCAGAGACGCTGGCAGCGCTGATCATGCTGGAAGCGCTTTTTGTTGCTGCATGCTCACGGAGGTGCTGTTGCAGTCAACCAAGCTCGGGCTCGGGCGCTAACTTGACTTTGTGCGGAGCCAGCGCGGCTCCAAGCCGGTGCAATCAACACGCACGCACGGCTGATGTGGGTGAGCGCAGTGCAGCGCTTGTGGAGTGGCGGAGGCCACGTCGGTGAGCCTGCTGTGCTGGAGTCACACAACTGTTGAAGAGCCGCATGCGGTGACACCCCATTACAGCCTCTATCGCCTGGATTGCACTGCTGAGTCAGCTGCTGCTTACCGCGCGCTGTGCAAGCATAGTGCTGCTGGCTTAACAGACAGGGTAAGGAGGGTGTGGGGCCTCGACCACACCCATGCAGCCGTATAGTAGCTTCCCCTTAAGTCAATCCAGCATACCTGGTGGGATACCGAGGTCTGGTATACCCCTGAGCACGTGCGAGGACAGTCGGGCAGCTGAGGCACCAGCCTTCAGCGTGCCATGGAATGATTGCAGTGAATATCCCATGCTCAACATGAATGCATGATGCGCGCGGGCATGATGAAGCTGCTGGGTGCATGTACACATGCAGGCGCTTGCCTGTACGCATGAGCTAGTACGATGGAGCGGGGTAGGCAGGTGGGGCTGGCACATGCAGGATGGGTGCAATCATAGCAATCAATGCAAACCGGTGCCGCGCACGCTTCTGCGTCAAGACCATCCGAGCCTTGCTGCTAAGTGTTTCATGGAGCACCAGCACGCTTTGGCCGCTGCTGATGTTGCGTGATGCCCCCTACCTTCTTTCCCTTGGATGTCTGAAGTGCTGCATTTCAGGCGGCCTGTCCCTTGTTTCATGGTGTGCACCGTGCATCATATGTATAGCCACTTCACTTTCCTACACGGTGACCAACATTGTATGCTCACAGCCAGCATACACGATACCTAGGTGTGCACTGTTTGCTATCCCTCACGCCGAGAACGTAACAAATTCTGTAAGGGTGACATCGCACGCACGGAACACAGACGCAGTTTGTCCGCTCTTATCATACCAACGCTATGACACCTCCTCCGAACCTGAAGGTTGTCACTCTCAACGTGTGGGGCTTGTGGCTGGTATCCAAGAAGCGGGCGGCTCGCATATGGTGAGGGTCAATTATGTCGTGCACGTCTGTGTGGAAAGCGTAAGGCTGCAAACGATGCTGACAAGTGCTGAGCAATCCCTGTTGATATCCTTGTTATCATCGGGCTGAACTGACCACTGAAGGCGGTCTGCGGAGAGGACTGAACTTAAAAGTGCTGAGGGTCCCCGTGTTACTGAAAGTGAAAGGGTGCTACTGACAGGGGCCAGGTGCACATCGACCCTAGCTCTGCCTTGCCCCTATGTGATCAGCGTCCGGAAGATAAATGTTTGTCCAAAGTGCACACCTTTGGGTTGAGCAGACTTCCCTACTCAACCGATTCGTTTGTGTGCTGACGGCGGTCTCGGCAGGAACGGCAACAGAACGACTTGCAGAATTCGACCTCCACATCCTCACAAGTATCACATGACTTATTCTTGCTTTGCAGGCAGCTGGCTGAGTATCTGGCTGACCCAAAGCAGAACGCCGGCGTTGATGTTGTGCTATTACAGGAGGTGAGTACTCACGCCTTCAGACCACGTTGGTGTCACTGGCATTGCCGCTAGCACAGCATTACTCTCATTCATCCCTGATTCCTCAGTCACTGTTTCCAACGCAGCTGGCTTTACACACCTGCATTTGGTGGGCAGTATTCACGGCGCTCGACCTAGGGTTTCACTTGAGGTTGCCTGCCTTGACGCTGCTTCATTAATCGCTTTCTTTCCGCCAGAACCAGCCTGAGCTTCGACAAGTGCGTTCACACAGTATTATGAGCGCCCGGCTCTGGCACGCTCCACCGTCGTGTAGCAGCTCACCCAGCCAATGTCACCCACACCTTGCTCGCGTGTGCAGGTATGGGTGGAGCGTGACGCAAAGCTGCTGCTGAGCGCTGCACGTGAGAGCGGCCTGGACCATGGCGTTTACTTCCAGTCGGGGGTTTTCGGAAGCGGGCTGGTCACGATCAGCCGCTGGCCCATCACCGCGTCGTACTTCCACCGGTAGGTTGCTGACACGCGGACGGGCGTACTGACTAGCAGGTGGGGAGGGAGTGGTACATGGAAGGGAAGTATGAAAGAGGGAGGGGTACAGGGGAGAGGGAGGGAGTGATCAAGAGGGGAGGCATCAACAGCAATCAGATAATGCAGCACAACCAAGCACACTTGGATCGCGTTGAATCTTAGCTGTGAAATCGTGCATGCATCACACCACTGTGCAGTGCCGGAAGTGCACTGCCAGGGTTTGCACTTGATACGGATGTATGCAGCATTGCAGTGTGCTCTGCATTCTGCATGGAGGCTGAGCGGCACCTTCCACATGGATGCACAGGTACTCGTCTGCAGGGGATGCCTCTGCCATCACATGCGGGGACTACTACGCGGCTAAAGGTGGGTGTGCATATGTGCATGCATGTAGAGTTGCCTTGCATGCTGCGTTCCTGTTCTCACGTTTACTAAACCAGTCCAGGCACAGTGCCAGGGACGCACCACCAATGAGCCCGCATAAGGCAGCCAGCAGCTACCGCAGGAACAGATTGCGCTTGGGTTCCCTGTCAAGCACTAGAGGCATGCTTTGCAGCCGGCCCAGTGATAATGCCTGCATGGTTTGCGTCCCAGTCAGGCAACATCCTCCGTGCCTGCGTGCTCAACCCATGCACGTTGAATGGCTCTGCACCGAATGTGATATGAGAATGGGTTGGGTTGGGCCGAGCACCCCACCCCACCCCAAACCCAAAGGCTAACCACCCGTTACACCCAAAGTGGGTGCATACCATCTTGTTTGTACAGCATCATCATCGTTATCTCCCGTCACATGCACAAGCGCATGCAGTATACGACGTAATGCATGTGCATGCTTGCATGCAGGCGTGGGCTGGGCGCGCATCTGCGCCCCGGGCGGCGAGGTGGACGTCCTCAACACCCACCTGCACGCCAACTACGACCACAAGTACGGCCGCGCTCGCTCGCAGGACACCGAACAGGTTCTGTTCAGGGTGCCCATGGACGAATTCGCCCCGTACCGCGTCTCACAGGTGAGCTCAGGGTTTTTTAGTGTTTTTTAGGGTTTTAGGGTTAACTGTCCAGGTGTGGTGAAATGGCAGTACGCTTAAGGGCTGAGTACTTGCTCATGTAGCCGATGCTGCATGCTACAGTTGCGGGCTTCACGTTTGAGCGATGCCTTCCGTGCATCAGTTGCATCAGCAGCGTGTTGGCCGGACTGTCCTTGCCCCGCCGTGGGGAGCAGGCGAAGAAGTGTTCACGTTCTAGACATGTGGGGTTGATCTGATCTAGCAGTTCTCGCTCGCTGCCTGGGCAACCTGCAGGTGGTGGAGTTGGCGCACCTCGTCACCAGCATATCAACGTCCTCACAGCCCGTTCTTACAGCCACATCAGCAACCAACGCCACCAGCCGCGCCGGCTCCGCCAAATCTGCCACCAGCAGTACAGGCAGTACAGGCAGTACGTCCGTGGGCGTCGTGCTCGGGGGCGACCTCAACACCCAGCCGGACTCCCTCGAGTTCACACTTTTGCTCACTCTTTTGCCACACCTCAAGGACGCATGGGCGTCCTCCGACGCCGTCCTTTTGGCAGCCAAAACCGGTGGCGGCGCTGAGGGTGGGGTACCTCCGAGCTCGGCGCCTGGTGCAGGGGGTTCATCGGCAGCGGTGAGCGCATCAACCGCAGAGGAGGTGCAGCTAGCTGCATTGGGACACACTAGTAAGGCCAAGGGGAACACGTTCTACCCGCGCCGCCAAGTGCCGCAGCGCATCGACTACGTGCTGAGCAGCATACCTGTGAGACCCGGGGGCAGCCGCGTCGTGTTGCGCACCACACCACAGGGGTTCTCATACTCGGACCACTTCGGGGTGGAAGCCACGCTGTCGTTGTCGTTGCTGGCTGCTGGCGGCGGTGGCAAAGCCGGCGCCGTGGCTGCGGCAGAAGGCGCGATCACCGCCGCTGCCGCTACCGCCACCAAAGCAGCCGCTGAGCTCCTGCACGTGGCCTTGCCGGGCGATGACGGTGCGGTAGAGGCCACGGCGGCGGCTGAAACAGCAACAAGCGACGCAGACGCGGCCAGCACACCGCGGCCGCCGGTGGCAACGGCAGCGGCATCTCCGTCCCCCGCGCAGCAGGTGGAGGAGGCTGTGTTCGGCATTGCTTACAAGACGCTGCTCTCCGGCGCCAAGCGCCTCGACCAGCGCCGCTTCCTGCGCCGCGTGTTTGCGGGCTTTGCGCTGCTGCAGGTGCTGTTCGTGTGTGCGCTCAGCGCATACGTCTTGGTGGGCGCTACCGAGTACCGCACCGCCGTCGCGGCGGTCGCGCCGCTGGTAGCGGTGCTACTGGCGCTGGCCGGCGCGTACCACGCGTTGCTGGGCTTCATTTGTGACGCGTCGGAGCTTCGCGCCCTGCGCCAGGTCGCCAAGAGCCTGCGGGCGAGGCTGTCTGAGGCGCACGCGGTGGAGGTGGAGGTGGAGGTGATGCCGCCGATGCCGCCGAAGAAGAAGGACCCGGCGGAGTTGGCGGAGGAGGAGGCGGCGGCGGCGGCGCTCGCGGCGGGAGGGGGGGGGGCGGCGGGGTCCCGGCTCACCCCGCGTGGGCGGCGGGGCGGGGACAAGTCCAAGTGGCAGTAGTAGCAGCGTTGCGCTGCGCTGCCGGCCATCTCTACCTTGAGTGCAGTGGCTTCGCTACGCACCAGGCGCCTCTTTATGCACTTGGCCATGGTTGTTGGCACCGTGACGCGGACTCGCTAGGATGCCTGCTACCCCGACATGTTGTGCAGCGACTCGTCCGTACGACTGGCTGACATCACCCAGCACGTCTAAGATTTCGTTTCAGTGATCAAGCACTCACACACCCTGAGGCCAACCCTCGATACAACCCCACGATACAGCCCCAGTCCTTACGTACTGGGCTGTACTGTACTGTGCTGTACTGAAAGTGATGCTGGCTGGCGTCACCCATGCAACTCGCTCAACGGCTCAGGTGTGAAGTCACCACATGAATGACTGCAAGCATCAGCCATGCCAGTGAGGCAACAGCGCAGCCTGCGGCAGCATGGGGAAAGCGCAGCAAACACACGCTGCAACCGCATTGTCATGATAAGCTGCAGCGGCGTGCTGCTGCAGCTGTTGCTTTGCGTGCTTCGTAATGCAGCCCATCACCCGTGCACGCTTTGTGGCGGAGCTTCGGGCAGGGCACACCCCTTGACCGCATGCAAGTATTCACGACTGGTACCCCAACATTCAGTCACAGTAAATCAGCATGCGCTGAAATGGAAACATCCAGTCCCAGTCAATAAGCATGCACTGAAACGAGCGGGAGTCGTTGATCCTCCCATACACCGAAAATCAAATGCTGGTTGTAAATAATCAACACGCCTGTTGTAAATAATCAACATGCGTGCATACTGCATGGTTTCCAATGCTTAGTGATCTGACTGATTGACGTGCAATGACGTAACAGAAAACACGTTTCATGATGTAAGCATACCGTGAGCCGTGCGCGGTTGTGCAGTGAAAACTGAGTGAAAACAGGGCACAATTTTGCACGAGGGTCATAAGTGCTAAGAGTTGTTCAGCCTGCGCTTGGTTTGTAAGTCTCCAAACAGGTTTTGTAGTATGCCTCTTCCGGGGAAAGCAAGGGTCTGGTTTCGATGAAGCCTGCTGCATCTTGAAGCGTCACTGCCTGTTCGCCAGCCTGACCCATGCCACTGACCCCATCCGTCACAGCCATGGAAGCACGATAGACACTGCCTCAATACCATCTCCTTGTGACCCGTATGCATGTACCCTTTGGAAGGACAAGGCTCAATCGAAACCGTGCTCTGAACTCATGACGAACTGAAACTGTGTGTCTTGGAGGCTGTCCGCTGGTTTAAGTGATGAACCTAACAAGGCGATGCTTCCAGATTACAGTTGGAGAAGAGCTCACACAACCTGACAACAACACCAACCCACCGGGCAGTTGGCAAGGTCGGTCTCGGGTTCTTGACTGTGTGAACTCCACAGGCCGATGCCAGGAAAACCAGCACCGCTGTGGCCTGTTCCCGGGTTGCACCAAGTTTGTTTAGTATGTCATAATGGACGCATTCATGCCCAAACTGGAGCCGCGTTGCCACCCTCAGGAAGCGCGGTTGTTACGCGGGACAGCAGAGTTCTGGTCCGGGAGCCGAGCTGGGTGCCAAGTTGCATCTGTGCATTGCTGCACTCCTTTCTTTGCTTTACCACAAGGAAACTGGTTGACTTGTCGTGGTGTTTGCGTGTCGTGGGTTGTAGACGGTGGAGACAGGCCTGACTCAAACCTCTACGTATGCATGGCTTTGAGCGCACCGAAGTTGTATGGCTGTACAAGATTGTTCACAATTCCTGGCGTGTTGCACAGTGTGTCAAAGTGCGAACACATTCCGTGTTTACTGCGAACACCCGGAGCGTGCTGGGCGCCTTTCGTGAGTTGCTAGGCGAAGACCTACCTAACAGGAGCAGCCTCGTGATGTCGTGCTTGTGGTCCTTTCCTTGTGGGTTTCCTAAGCGAAACACAATTGCACTGCAGGCCCCCACCATCACCCTTTGCAGCGCACGCCCAGGTGCACGCCAAGCGGGTCAACACTGAACTCAGTGAACAGAATAAACAGACTATGTATAATGTAAATTCAAGTCAAGTGGCTACTCAGGGTGCACGGTGCACGGTTCACACTGTTTAAGCATTGGGGAAGGGGCTGCATGAAATGCAGCATCCTGCCATGAGTAAAGGCTGGCTACGAGTGCGAGGCGCACACTATGTACACATTAAGGAAGGGGCCGCACGAAATGCAGCACCCTACCATGAGACCACATGCAAGGAGGTAGGGGGCCATCACGCAACATCAGCGGCGGCAGAAGCGTGCTGGTGCTCCATAAGCGGTTAGCAGCAAAGAGAGGGAGTGAAACGGGGTGAGAACGGATGGAAGCGCAGGTTCCAGTCGCCTGTTAGAGTGACAGGACCCCCAACATACGATATGCGGTCTCGTATGTTGGTTCTTTGGTGGAAAAAAAGCGTACTGCACATGTCTTGCGATTGAGGCGCGCCGAGGTTGGCCAACTAATGTATTGCTTCGATGGAGCTTGTGCAGTCTTGAACTCTTGATTGACATAACAATACACTGCGTGGCTTCTGGCTAGGACGTCACGAGCAACAGAAGAAAGATCTCCAGTGTGCCTTCTGCAGATTGCAGCAGTCCCCTGAATAGGCAAAATGAAGGTGCGGTCAGCCGCTTGCAACTATATCGACTGACGGCTGGCTTGAGGGTGGTATGCTCTGCTGCAAATTGCTGGTTGGGCTGCAGGCAAGCTGCGCGCTTGCGCACTTGTGCTTTCCCAGACCAGGTCTGCGTCCTGTTGTCACCTGCTCAACTCTCTGCCTGTTTGCTTGCAGGCGCATTATTCGTGACTGTGGGTGTTGCAAAGGCACAGCTTGCAGCTGGTGCTGTTGGACCACCATGCGTGACGGTTCAAGCGTGAAGGACGCAGCGTAGCAGACCGCAGCTGCAGGCGGTGTTACCACAGCTTCTGGAACCCCAACTGAGCATGCTCATAGGATGGAGGGGTCTACTGTCGGGCTTGCTGATATCGGTAAGTGAAATGATACGGCGCCTGTCGCTTTCAAAGCGCACAACTGTGGCGCGACTGTGGCTCGCACAGTTTGCCACGCTTTCACTACATGACGTTAAGAATCGCTTCTGATATCAAATATTCGCCATATCAAATAAGTGCCTCGGCCTGTGCCTCAAGCCAGAGTTACTGCGTCGGCGCGCAAGCGAGCGCGGAATTCAGACACAACTGCGTACTTACCTGTCTCACACTGCTCTGACCTTGTGTTGTATCAGGTGTCGCTACCCAAGCGAATATTCACGCGCCTCAAGCCTC
This sequence comes from Chlamydomonas asymmetrica, assembly GCA_001662385.1. Classification (NCBI taxonomy): domain Eukaryota; kingdom Viridiplantae; phylum Chlorophyta; class Chlorophyceae; order Chlamydomonadales; family Chlamydomonadaceae; genus Chlamydomonas; species Chlamydomonas asymmetrica. Next base: position 64,247 of record BDDA01000306.1, on the reverse strand, counting down.
GCAGCAAGGCTACCCTCTGCTTGTCGCCATGGCTCCTCAGTCGAGCACGACAGGCCTGACGCTGCACCCCGACTCTCAGGCACGAAATGGTGCGCCTGTGGGCGTTCTATATGTGTATCCGCTTCCTGGGTCAACATCAGTGTCCGGAGAAGCTTTCAGTCTGCTCCCTGTGAGCCATGAAAGCTGGCCATACCGCCTTGCGAGCAATGCGCTTGACGCGGCGAACTTGTGTGTCTCGTTTGCGGACGCCATCGAGTGCATTTTGGTTGGCATTCAACACCAGCTGGACGACGAGCTCGTGGCAACACTGCGTCACGTAAGCTGCGTGCTTATTGACCTGGATGCCCATCTGCGGACCTGCCGACGCGACGCTGACACAGTGGAGCAGGCGGCAAGGGCAATGTCGCAGGCCTCCTGGTCTGGTGCAGATGGTATCAACAACATGGCGGAAGCAACGCATCTGCTGAGGGCGTTTGCTGTGTCTGTGGAGGCGATGGCGGGCAACGTGGGCAAGTGGGGTTTGAATGACGAGGAGCGCTTGGTCGCTCAGCTCAGTGAGGTCAAGGATGAGCTCTACTGCCTATCTCCCCGCTTAGTGCACGTCAGGCGCGCAGCTGGGCAACCGGCTGTGTTGCCCAGCTTGCAGAACGCGGCGCAGCGTATGCTCGCTCTGCCTGCGCCGCCAATTTATGCTCTTCCGCAGCAAGCGCACGAGCGGCTTGGCACAGAACCAACTGCACCTCCCCAGCTTGTGTTACTGCAACTGGAGCAGCGCCACCAAACCAGTCCGTCACAGCAACCGCCTGCCCCAGAGGGTTCCGTGGGAACAGCGGTTGGTGTGAATGAGGCAGGCCTCATCGACGGTTCCACCAGGACAGCCATCAGCCCATCAGAAACTGCAGCTGCTGCTGGGCGCAGCGGCAGTGCTCTGATAGAAGGACGGCCCTGTGCTGCAGCGACTGTGAACGGCGATGCGGGCAACGCCCAGACTGCGCCCAGGGGTGACGATACACTCCCTGCCATGCATGCATCGGTGGCGGTGCCTGGGCCAGCAAATCCAGGCAATACTGCCCATGCGCAGGGCGTTGGCCAGGTGCCCTCATCGCAGCTGATCTTCCTGCCAGCGGTTCAGCAAGCTGATGACCCGCACGTCGCGCCTCGGTCGGCTGCAAACAGCGCGGTTGCAGCGGGCTACGCACACGGTTCGGACGCGACTCAGCGTCCCGCTTGCCAGTATGCACAAACGCCTCCTGTGGGTTCCGCTGCAACGCTGTCTGCCCTTGTCGCCGGCCCCGAAACCACCTCTGACGCAGGGCCCGCAACAGCAGCAGCTGGGCCGGCAGCAGCGACCGCAGCTGCGACAGCAATGACGTCGTCGGCCTCGGTGAGCGGGGATGGCAGTGATGCACTGGGCATCGCTGGCAAGGGCCCGCATCGGCAAGCGAAGCGGGGGGAGCTCGCGCTGCTGCTCGGGTGTCGTGGTGACGAGGCCGAAACCGCCAAGACCAAGCGTGACCACGCATCAAGCAGCAGCCATGTTCGTGAGGGACAGGGTGGTCGCGTCACCAGGGCCAAAGCGGCCATGGGGACCACAGCGGGGCCTGCCGTGCTAACGTCACCAGGGAAGCAACAATTGCAGCAGCAGCAGGAGGAGCCGCAGTGGCGGCCTGGACAGTTGCAAGAACGGGCAGAGATGACACCTTCACTGCAGGAGCAGGCGCAGTCTGTTGACGGTGCAGGCCACGCTGCAGCGAGGGCGCCACGTCAAGGCATTACACCATCGCCCTCCCGCAGCGTGCCGCCAGGCATGGAGGACGCTTTGCCAGCATGCGAAGGTGGACAGGCAGCGGGTGGCGGTCCCGCCCGTGTTGGTACTGCCCCTGGTGCAGTCCCTGAAGCCAGGGCTGTTCGGGAGCCATCACCTGTCCGCGATGCCGCTGCAGTGGCAGCCGGCCCGGCAATTGAGGTTGCGCAGCAGCAGCTTAAGGTGTTGGCTGTTGTTAAGGCAAGCAATGACCGAGACGCGCTTGGTCACATGGCTGCTGCAGCCAAAGCTGGGGCCGTGCCCGCCGCTGACAATGTGCTGAAGGTAGAAGATTCTCTCGAAGCTTCTGCCATGGCCCATGCACAGCCCGGGACAAGCGTCGTGTTGGGCATGCAAGGCGCAGGTGGCGCTGCCAACCTGCTGCACCCTGGCGTGGGTGAAGCACTTCCGGCAGCAGCAGCAGCAGCAGCAGCAGCAGCAGCAGCAGGAGGGCCAGCGCTAGCACCAGCACCAGCAGGTTCAGCTGCTGTACCAGGGCCAACTGCAATGGCGGGCGTGCCTGAGCTGATTCCACCTCTTGACGACTTTCCTGGCACTGCCCCTGACATCAATGCCCTGGTCGCCACAGAGGGTGCCGGTGGGGTAACTTACGCTGCGGATGCTGAGATGGCTGAAGGCCATGCAGCCGCCAGGCAGGCGGCCGACAGCCTGGCAGCAATAGGGGATGAGGCAGGTGGCGGGCATGCAGCAGCGCAGGACGCTAGCAAGCAGGAGAGCATGGCGGGCCCGCCCTTGCCTGCCAGGACCCGGCAGCAGCGCCAGCAGCAGGCAGCCTCCATATCCTCTGGCGATGAGCACAGCAAACAGCCGGCCGGGCGACGTGCTGCGTCATGGGGAGCAGCGGACGATGCAGCGCACCCGGAGGTAAAGCAGCAGAGGCGTGAGGGCAGCAGTGAGCGCGGTGATGGCGACATGCTGCTTGGGGCAAGCGATGCGGGTCGATCTGCCGCGCGATCCCGGGCATCCTCGGAAGGTGGGATCGGCAGCGGCGCGGACGCGGCAAGGGCGTTCACAGCCGGCCATGACGCGGCGGCCACCGCGGACGGCCCTGCAGCGAGCCTCAAGGGCCGCCCGCCACGCGCAGCTGCGCGCCGCGCCAGGACCGTCAGCGCGGCAGCCGCCGCCGGGTCCTCCATGGCGACATTCGGGGACGTGGGCGCGGCCATGCATGCAACGCCAGAGGGCATGTCAGTCGACGCTTCGCCTGGTGGTGCTGTTGGAAGCTTTGCGGGGCGAGGGCTGGATCCACTGCTGCTGCTGGCTGACGCGGCCGGCCTGGCACCGGGTGGAGGCAGCCTCCCCGCTGCAGAACCAGCAACAACGGCAGCAGCGGGCGGTGGTGGCGGCGGTGGTGCGTCAGCAGGTGCTGGCGCTGAGGCCCCAGCTCCTGCCGCTGCTACCGCCACCAAGCCGGGTGCGCAGGGTGCGCGCGCGCCTAAGAAGGCCGGGTTCTTCCGCAACCGTGAGCAGGTTCCGCCTGTGCCCAGCTACTTTCTGGACCTCATGAGGGTAAGTGCAAAGCTGTGGAGTGCGGAGTGGAGTGTGGTGTGGTGTGCCTGGGCGAGTGCGTGGGGATGGGGTGTGGATGTACCGTAGTGATAATGAACATTCGTGATAATACCGTACCTGCTCACGAATCTGTAAATCTGCAAAACTTTCTTAGAAATCGGCTGTCACGAAACATAAAAATCACGAATGTTTATTATCACCACGGTATGGTGCGTCGTCCTGTCGGGGGTTTCCGTCCTTATCTGCACCCCAATCTGCATCGACCTTTATTACTGCCTGGCTTGCCTTGCATGTGTTTTCTACACACTCGTCGCTGTTCCCATTGCTGTGTGCCTCTGATGCTGCTGGTGTTCTCACTGCTCCCGTGGTCCTGCAGGACCAGGTGGTCGGCGACAGCCATGACATCCAGCTGCTACGCAAGGCGCAGACGCGGCCGTATGTGTTGGATGCGCAGCAGACTAAAACGTTCTGGGAGGCGACTGTACAGGACGCAGATGATGTGCAGCACCAGGCAAGCACAAGCGTTGTGATGTTGGGGTGTGTCCGTACGGTCGAGAGGGGGGTCGTGCGTCGGAGGTAGAGGTGGAGGGGGAATGGGGAGGGGGTAGAGGGGGAGCATAATGCATTTTGAGTTCTGAATTCTGATTGTTGGCATGCGAACTGCTTGGCATACAAGGTGCACGGACCTGCTCACCGCGCTCCACAGGAAGCATGCTTGTCATGCGCTTCATCTTTGTCCTGCACTGGTGTGCGGTCCTTATGTTGATCTCCATTGGACATGAATAGTATAGAGTATGTTCTGTTATGTTATGTTACATCAGGAGCGTGTTGGTCACACGGCCCATGCTCCCCCCAGATGGGGACCAGGCAAGCAGAAGGGGGTCGCCAAGCTATGCAAATGGTGTGCAAGAGGGCCGCAGAATGGACATGAATAGTATAGAATAACAGGTTTAAAGTGCAATGTGCCTTTTGGTGTTTGCTGATGACTGCTTGCTATCGTTGTCAGGCACTTACATCCCTTGCGATTCCCGCGCCAAGGTTCTGTGTGAGCCGCCATCCCTATTCCACATGCTTTGCATGCTGGTTGCATACTGTGCAAAAACAGATCGTGCATCACAGCTACGACCCTGCGGTGGGCCTCATCGTGTCCAACCGGGGCGACTCTGAGTTCCGCAAGCGCCGTGTCGCCAAGCGCACCCGCAAGCGGCCGCCGAGGGAAGCCACCGGTGAGCGCCTGCGCGACGCCCTGCTACCTGTCAGGCATGCAACCTGACTGCTGTGGATGATAAAGAAGCTCCATGCTATGGCTGAGAGATGCCGAATTCGGGGCGCCATGTTGAGCCATGCTCTCGTCCCGCTGCCAGCGGCGGCTCGTTGCATGCACGGCGCGCTGCTGGGGGCGACATGAGAGAGATTACATCACCCAGGCCAGGAACGCGATGCGGTTCAGACCTCCGGGAACACGCATGGTTTGGCCGCAATGTGACAACTCACTGGCACCCATCCACGGCAACATCAGGTCTGCATGCATTAGGAAAGCCACTGGTGACTTTTGCTCCTCAGCCCGTAGCAGCATGCACCAGTGCAGTGCACTGCAGACGCCCCTTGGCCTGACAGATGGGCAGGCGGGACAGAGGAAAGCGTAATGTACAGCGCTGCGATCCTTCCGTAGTTAGGCATTCCATGCCCATGCATAATGCCCATGCCCATGCATGATGCCCATGCTCAAACACAAACATCGTATGGCACGTTGTGTGTATGTGGCCTGGATTTGGTGCGGGGCAGAGTCCAAGCCGCCCAAGAAGGTGATTGGCGCCGAGGAGGGCTTGCTGACGCGCTCCTGCGCGCTGTATTGGACCATGGCGGCGCTCACGTTCCACCTGGACGGCCTGCTCATGCCCAAGAACAAGTCGCGCATCGTGCAGTACAGGGACCTCACAGCAGGGAGGTGGGTGGATCCATGCAAAACCCCACATACCGGTAGCTATGTTTTTGTGTGGCGGCCGCAGTGGAAGTACGCGTGTGCATTGTCAGTACGCATTATGGTGGTTACAGTGGTACCATTCACTGGTATGCACTTGTGTCACAACACCATGACGTTCACTGCAATGCCCTATAGGCTCTGTCCTCCTCAGAGGGAAGCGTTGGCCGCGGCTAGAAACCTCCAAGTGTATCAAAAATCCAAAGAAAAAAACTTGATAGGCTCTGACCGTGTCTCGTCCCCTCCTGGACCCCTGTGCACTGCACATCTGTCTTCATCTGAGGGGAGTGTTGGCCTCGGCTAGAAAGCTCCTAATGTAAAAACATCTACCAAACATCTGTGCACTGCTGCTGCGCATCATCAGGCTGACGGAGGCTCAGAAGGACCAGCTGGTGGCGGTGTTTGAGGAGTTTGAGGCGGCGCACCCGGGCAGGGAGGGCGCCATGCTGCTGTTCTGGGCCTACTGCTGCGCCGTGGCGGGATCCACCGACATCCCCATGGTGGGTGCCAGACCACAGGATCGGGTGGTGTCGTGCGAGTGCATGGCATTGCAGAATGCTTTGGGAATTGCAACTGCATGTGACTGCATTGGGAAACGACACGAATTTCTGTCCAGTCAGGTATCGGTGTGGAGGGGATGCACAGGGTGTTGCGGTCCAGCCGAGCCTGACGCCCACCTCTAGCCTCTAGGTGATGACTGATAACAACCGCAGGAGTCGTGAATGAAAGACTCAGGACGCTCATGTAATTGTGTCAGGGGCACACCTGCATGCATGAGTGCAGCAGGTACCTGACCGCATCGTCGCAGCGCATGTAGGCTGCAGCAGGGCCTGTGTAGGCTGCAGCAGCGCCTTTGTAGGCTGCAGGCAGTGGGAGGCAGTGCTCCGCAGAGTGACAGCCCCCCAAGCCGGCAGCAACCATCGTCAGCCAGCGAGAGCAAGGAGGGGATCAGGTGGCCCAACCTGGCTGCAAACCGATCGATTGTCACCGCTCGACCCGGGGGTGGAGGGGTCATGGGGCCACACATCACTGACACCCAGCACCGCAGCCATCACCACCGCTGCGGTGCTGGGTGTCAGTGATGTGTAGCACACGCAAAGCACACTGCATGGCCCTACGGGAACCAAACATTTCTAGCGGCGAAGTGCAGCAAAACGAAGCACGCACCTGAGAGGTATTGGCCGGGGCTGGCCAATGGCAGAACGGAATACAATGGGCGATACTATATATTGTCACATGGGCCATGCGGATGGGCTACAAGTGAGTCGCATATTCATATGCTTCATGCGGGCGGTGCTGCACAACATACCACCGCTGAAAACTGTTGTTTCACATTCTGTGTTGGTGTCGGTGTCGTGCTGCCTATCTGTACAGCGCCCCCGTGACAAGGGCATGAAGCCTGAAATCAAGCGCAAGGGCGGCCGCCGCGGCCGCAAGCGGGGCGCGCACGCCGCGGGCCTGCCGCAAAACGCCGCCGGCTGCAAGGCCCAGCGTGTGGGGGACCACGATGAGCCAACGACGGCGTTGCTCAAGGCCAAGCAGCGCCAGGCGCAGGACCGCGCCGCTGCAAGCTACGGCCGCCGCGGCCGCGGCCATAGCCACGGCCAGGGTGGTGCAGATGCACGCTCTGAAAGCTGCAGTTCTGATGACGGCGGTGGCGACGGCAATGACGATGACGATGCTGATGATGACAACGCGCGCGCTGGCGAGGACGGCGGCGAGCGCAGCGGCGGCAGCGGTGGCGAATCCGACGAGGACGAGGGCGAGTCTGGCTCTGAAGACGAGGACGTCGACGTCGACAACGACAGAGACAGCGGCAGCGAGTCGAACGACAGCGAGGGTGCGGAGGGTGACGCCTGCGCCGGCCGTCCCGGGGCCGCCAAGCGGGCAGGCAACAGGGCCTCGGGCGGTGCAAGCAGCAGCGCCAACGCGGCGGCGGGATCATTGTCTGCGCTTGCGTCGGCTGCGGCGGCCAAGTCCGGGCCGTGCAGCCGAGCGGGCTCCGGTCGCGGTGACGGTGATGGCAAGGACAAGGGAAAGAACATTCGGCCGTGGTGGAGCAACCGGCGCGTGAAGCCGGGCAACTGCAACAAGCACGGCGTGCTGCTGGGCCCGTACATGCAGAACATGCACGTGGGCGAGGACCGGGCGCAGCGGGAGATGTGCCTGGGGCCCCAGGACGCCGCCAGTCAGGTGCACATGTTTGCATGCATGTGTGCATACGATCGCAAGACTAGCGATATGTACATCACCCGCCATGAATGCAAGCGTATTAGCGCTACAGCTCAACCGTTCGAAAGTTTAAACCTGCCAGCCAGGTGCAGGCTTACACGCACAATCGGTGGCAGTGCGCTTGCAAGGATGATAACGCAGGACACAATGAGCAGCAATGGTGTGCATGCATGCCATACACCGTGAGGCCCCTGTCGAGACGGCGCGCTGTGCATCGCCACGATCTCTGCACGCACTGGGTTGCTGCCTCAACGCACTGTATCCAAACCGTGTGCCCCGAGAACTCCCAGAGCGTGCCGCCGCTCCGCAGTCTGCACTTGCGTTGATCCCTTTTGAGTCCTGATGCCGTAACATGTTGGTCACTAGCATGCCCTCTGTGCTCTGTGCGTGCGCAGCCGGTGCCGTGGTCTGAGGAGGCCTGGAAGGCGCTGCAGGACAACGTGCTGCGGCACATCCCGTTCCGTAGGGTGAGCTGCCGTGCGCCCTCCCTGGTCTGTGCATTCCTCCTGAGCGGTGCACGTGCCTATTGGGCAGCTGGGCCGTGTGTGCGTTACCCACACTCCTGTCACCCAGTGCGGCTGTGCTTGATCGCAGACTCGTTTTCTGCCGTCCTGTTGCATTCGCAGTTGTGATCGCGATGTGTATCGCGTACTGCTGTCGAGGCGTCTTGTGCACTCGCTGTGTGTGTGTGTGTTGGTTGGTGTATGCAGGCATGGGGCATCTGCCCGCAGGAGCCGTACGTGTACAGCTGCGGCCTGGGCGTGGCGCGGCACCACACCGAGGACGCGTTCATGGCCTTCAGCAACCACATGGTGGACATGAGCTTTGACTACAGCCTCATGCGCAAACGGGTGAGCGGGGAGGGCTCGGAGGGATAGCGGGGGCGAGGCGCAGCGCTCTGATGTGTACGTGGTGTCGCATTGCAGCATAGCGGGTCGTTAGGGCTAAACCTAAATTTCCGTCGTATTGCAGCATAGCGGAATGTTAGGGTCGAATTAGGTTTACACCCAGGTTAAACCTTACAGCCTGGTCGTATGGCAGCATGACGGGATGCAGAGCACCAGTCTTAACGCTCTCCTCAGCAGGTACTGCTGTGGTGTTTGTGGAGGGGGTGGGCTGTGAGCGCCTGCCTCCTTAGAGGGCTGTGAGCGCCTGCCTGACACACATCGGGCTTCTCCTCAACCGCAGCCTGGAGGTTATCATACATCCATCCGCCTAATCACAGCTTTCAGACGGTGCATAGCATGAAGCACTGGCTACATTCATGCAGAGTGTGATGAACCCTTCATTGACGGATCGCCCTGTCCAGATAATGCTGCGGATACTTTTCGGGAGCTGGAGCTGGATGCTAAGCTTGTTGCTGAGAGCGTCAATGTGTTTTGGAGGCAGCACATTACAACAGTCTTTGTCATTATGCCTGCACCACTAATGTGTACCCCAAGTTCCACGCCCGCCTACCGCGGTTTGGATCCGTTTCCGGCAATGACAACACGGCACCGTCACATAGGCGCTGTTATACCTTGGTGTGAGCGCCACGCTGCAACGCTCGCGGCACGCTGCTGCATGCGTGGCTGCCTGTGCAGGACGCGCGCGCGGTGTCGCTGGCGCAGCGCCTCTTCTTCAAGGTGTGGGTGTTCAGCGACGACCCTGAGGTGGACGGCATCATGGCGCTCAACGACTCGCTGCGCGCGCTCTTCTACGGGCCGCGCGCGCCCGGCCAGCCGCCCGGAGTGGAGGACACCTACATGCGCAACGTTAGTGCAACGGCTGGTTGGGGTGGCCGCGTGCTTGCGCGTCCGCTTACGCTGTTAGGAACTGAAGCAAGCCCCACTCACAAGGGGTTATGCTAAAGCCTTGAGATGTTGTGTGCGGGAACGGAACAGTCATGGCTGAGCCGGGCCACCTCAGTTGATCGAATCTGTACGTTGAATTTGCCTGCATTTATGCAATCATGCCTGCTGCGCACGCCAGTGTTTGATTTGATGTTTTTGCACTGAAAGCGGCTGTACCTGGGCCTGTCGTGCCGTGTGGTGGTGAGCGCCTATTGCTGCCTGCACGCTTCGCGCGCCACTGCTGCGCGTAACAGGTGTCTCAGGCATGCGCCATCAACCCGCTATGGGCAATGCAGCCGCAGCAGCAGGCGGATGGCTTCACAGTGGTGCTGCAGATGCCGGGTATGACTGTGACTGTCCACACACTGCAGGCTGGATTACTGGTTAATGAGCAGACATGATCCATCTGCCAGTGCATGCGCACTGATGCTCGCTGGAATGCGAGAGTATAAGCACAACAGAGGATCACACCACATGTGCACTACACCAGTATGACGCCCCGCACCTCAGCTGTACACATCACTTCTGCATTGAAGAACTTATTTCGTGGCTTAATCTGGGCTGCATTCCTGACAATATTGATGGGCAGTGATGTACACCTGGGTCTGACCTGGGTCACCATTTGGCTGTGATCGACGTGTTGCTGAGATTGGCCTGGCTCGGCTCTTTGCCTAAAAATCCAGTGCTGGAGGCCTAGATCCAGCTTCGCTGGAAGAAGGATATGGTAAACGAGTTTTTGCCTGCTGCGTCCTGCCGCATTCCCCGCAGGCGACACGCTCATCTCGGACCGCCCGCACAGCGTGTGGGGCATGTCGCAGCTCTCCTACGCCTCCAACTACGCCAAGCTGGAGGACCTGCCCAAGTATGCGGAACGGGAGATGAAGGGCGCCGACATCATGCGGGCGCGCATGAACGACACGCACAGCGCGGAGTGGGCGCTGTCTCGCAAGTAAGCTAGCGCGCTGCATGCATCGCCGTACGAACGCGTCTCCCTCTGCTGCGACCACCGCTGCAGACCGTACCTATATCGATCAAAGTGATAATGCCCTAGTGCTAAACGCAACGCCAGGGACTGTGTGCGAAGGAGATGAGGAACAGCAGCACCACTGAGTGTTCTTATTCACTTCGCTTTGCTCAGTTCCCGAAGGGCCTGAACTGCACGAAAGAGTATGGATGGTGGGATCTCCCCCTCCTCCGCCCCCTCCGTGTACCGCAGTTGTGAGCACATATGAAGCGCCATCAACCGGTGCCCCTGAGCATGATACTTATTCATACCCTTCCAACAAATGCTCAATTCTACACGCTCATGTCGTCATGGTCGCCATGGCAACAGGGTGACATGCGCACCCCCCTGACGCGCGTGTGTGGGCCTGCTCCTGCCGTGTGCCCTCGTGTCGTTGCCTTGACGCGCGTGTGTGGGCCTGCTCCTGCCGCGTGCCCTCGTGTCGTTGCCAACTGACAGGAAGTACGCACGCACCAAGAACTTCAGCCTGTACCCGATGATGGACAAGGGCACCGAGTTTGAGAGCCTCACACCGCACACCACGCAGCTCTCAAACCAGCTGCCCAGCATCTGGCTGTGGGCACGATCCGAAGGCTTCAAGGTGAGGGGCATGGCCACGGGGGCGAGCGGACACCTGCGCGCGTACATGAGTGATACAACGAGTACACGTTGTGATCCCGTGGGGAGTGTTGGCCTCGGCTCCCAATGTAAACAAATCTAAAACAATCTAAAAAAAGATCCCGTGGCGGCGTTCACCAGCTGTTGGATTTGCAGTGCGTGCACGACTGCGGCCGTTGTTGTGGCTTGGGTTGTTGGAAGCGGTGGTTTCAAGCAGCCGATTCGTCAAGGGCTGTCGTGCCGTGCTGAGCACCTGCGCATGCACTTGACATGTTTTTGCCTCATGCTGCATCACCATCATCAAGCGGCTGAGCTCATGTATGCTGTGGATGCATTACTCTCGGCGGGGTTCTTCCACTGTTTTTACTACGCTTTCCGCTTTGGAAGGTGTACTTTTAATGGTGTAATTTTCACTTGCCTTCCCTCGTTGGACGTGTATCCAACCCAGGCGCTGGCTGACGTGTTGGACGGCGTTGTCGCCAAGCTGCTGCGTGTGGAGGTGCAACAGCTGGAGCAGCAACTGCGCCCCCGCCTGCCCCGCACGCACTGCATTCGCCTCGGCCAGCACGCGCTCGCCACCCCACCCGGCTCGTCCGTCCCCTCCCCCACCGCCCGCCCGGGCCGCAGTCACGATCTGGAGGACACCCACCCCGCAACCGGGGTGGTGGAGCTGGTGCCTGACAGCAGGGGCAAGGGGAGGGTGGCTGCGGCAGCAGCGTTCGAGACCAGATCTGTAGTACAGACCTCGCTCGAATCCGATCACGTGCTGCAGTACGAGCCGCCCTGGCAGTGGTCGGATGGCAAGATGGAGGTGCTGCAGGAGGGGTGGCTGCGGGACGCAGGCAGTGAGCACTGGCCTATGGACTGGCAGGGCAGGGTGGTGTGGGTGCATCCGCTCACGAAGAAGCCTCGGCCCGGAAGCGTGTCCGGCGGCGGAACGGCCGCGCATAGCGCGCTCGCGGCGCCGAGCGCAGGTGCTGCTGGCGGCAGCGGGTGCGGCAGCGGCTACCTACCGGTGGCGGTGCCGCTGCGGTCGCCGGTCGCGCAGCAGGTGCTGGCGCGTGGACGGCTGAGGTTCTACGCGGTGCGCTGCCACCGCTGCAACCGGCCGGCCGGCTTCCTGTGCATCAAGTTTGGGCTCGGCGCCGGTCGGGACCCTGAGTTCTGCACCATGTGAGTTGCGTACTGTACCGCTGCATGGTGCAAAATGATACGCCCTGATGCAACCCTTGTGTTGCTGTCGTGGACGAATGCTGGGAAGCAGCTGCGATTGCCTCGAGCAAATGCAAGCCGACCATGCTATGGAACGGCCACGCTGCCCCTGGGCTGCCCGTTCTTCCCCCCTGGGGTAATAGAAAAAGGTGTCGCCGTTGGTCAACTGGTGATGTGATGTTGCATTGATGTTTACATTCGGCCAGCTGGCCAGAGGCCCGAGGCCGCCCTCGAGAGGGTTTCAATGAAGGCACGCATGCATGATGTGATGTAGCCAAATGTTTCATTGATAACAGCACCGCCACCACCACTGCGCTCTGCAAAGCAACTCTTTTTGCGGGCTGCTGCGTATGCGGGCGTTAACGCAACACCCAGTGCACCAAATCCTCAGCAGGCACCCCAGGCATGCAGTGTGTCCCACGCCTGGTGCTTGGAGCGCCGTGTATTTCCTATCAACTCCACTGCTGTTCGGGTGTGCGGTGCGGCGTGGTGCATGTGATGCGTCATGCAGGTGTGCAATTGACCTTCAGGAGCACACGGCACGCACCGCACCGCCTCGCGCTGAGGTGGACCCTGAGCTGGGAGGCCTCCTGCTGCCGCCCCCTCCCCCTGGAGCAAACTCGGCAGCAGCACAGTCCCCCGCAGCGGCAGCAGCAGGTGCGGTCGGCAGCGCTCAGCCGCGCCCCCGGGGCCGTCCACGCACTCTCCATGCACCCAGACCACCTGCAGAGGCCAGCGACGATGACGATGATGATGCACCCTCACAGGGGGTACAGGCGAGGGCGACAGCATCCAGGCCTGGCAGTGCGAGGCGCCGGGAGGGCGCACCGGGTGATGAGGCCGGGCAGCCAACCGGCGTGGATACTGCGGCGGCGCGTGTGCACCGCACTCGCCAGGACAGCAGCGCTGGCGGTACACCTGCAGACGGCGATGCACACGCTGGTCTGGGCTCCAACGTCAGAACGGCAGCGGCACCACCACCACCACCAGCACCACCGGACGCGCCCGATGCGACTCCGCCTCCGCAACGCCGTGGCCCCGGCCGCCCACGCAAGCACCCGCTGGTGCCGGCTGCTGGCAGCACACCCGCTGCTGCCGCCGCACCTGCTGTACCCTCTCCTGCGCCTCATCACGATGGTGCATCTGAAGGACATCTGCAAGCGAAGGGGCGCGATACATGCGATGCCAGCGCTGGCGCTGCTTCGGGGATCAAAGCAGGCCCGGGCTATGTGGCAAACGGGTCAAGCGTGGAGGGCAGCGCGAGCGTGAAGGGGGAGAAGGACCGTGCGCCAGCAGCGGAGGATGCTTGTGGCAGCGGCGCCGGTCCCCTGTTCGCCACCGCCACTACCACTCAGCCGCCGCCACCACGCCCGCCGTCCAACAGCAGTCTTGAAGAGAAGCTGGACCTAATGCAGGCGGCTGTAGCGGTCGGGCGCCGCTCGACGCGTGTGAGGGTGCCATCGGAGCGCGCCGCCGCCGCGCAGAGCGACGGGGAGGGCGTTGGCGCTGGCGCAAGCGCCGCAGCGGGCGAAGTGGCGAAGAGCGCGAGGCTGGCGAGGGACAGCACGCCTCGCGGCGGTGCCTCCAGCGCTGCCGCATCAGGGTCAGGCGTAGGCGCAGGGGGATCAGCGGTGCCCCACAGCAGCAAGGCCGGCGACGGCAGCGGCGGCCACGAGCTGCCGCCGTTAGCGCAACGTCGCTCGTCCAGCAGCACTGAGGGCCACAGGCGGCAGCAGCAGCAGCACACACCGGCAGATGCCGAGCAGGCGCAGCAGCCGCCACAGCAGCAGCAGCAGCAGTTGGCGGCAAGTGCCGAACCGGTACGCCCGCACTCCCGGCAGCACTCCGAGGAGGGGTCAGCGGGCCTGCATCGACCGCATCCGGGTAGTGGTGGGTTGATGCACATGGATGGCTTGACGTCGGCTCAGCGGCAGGTGGTGGAGAGGGTCGCGGCGCAGCGGCAGCAGCTGGCGGCGCTGCAGCACAGCGCCATGGTGACGCAGCAACAGCTGCTGGACCGGATGCGCGCACAGCAGGTGCAGCAGGCGCATGCGCACCAGGTGCAGACCCTGCAGACCATCGACGGGCGTGTCATCCGGCTGCATGGCCCCGCTGCTGCGCCGCACGTGCAGGATGCACAGCATGACGCATCGCAGGCATTCTTGCATGCACTGCAACTGCAGCAACAAGCCCTTGAGTCGCAGCAGTTGCAGCAGCAGCTGCGGCGGGTCAGCGGCCACGCCGCTGACTTCGAAGCTGCGCCGCACCCGCACCGTCCCGCAGCCCTGCTGCTGCCCTACATGAGCGGGAACGGCTTGCCTGCACTGGGCGGGGGCGGCGGCGGCAACGGCTCGTACGACCTGTACGATTCTGCCATCCACGGCCTTGCTCAGCTAGCGCAGCAGCAGCAGGATGCGCAGCAGTACTCTTACCCCGCTGTGGGACCGGGGCAGTTGCGCCAGCCTTGGCCCCCTCGTGCCTCCTCCTCCCAGCCTCACGGTGCAGCGCAACGGCAGCTCAGCGGCGGCGGGAGGGACGGCTATGCTAGGAGAGCACCCCCCAAACGATGCATGGGCAGCAGCTGCAGTGGTGGCTACGACAGCAGCGGCGGCGGCGATAGCGACGAGTCCATTGACGTAGAAATCGATTGCCGGCGCGACCGCGTTTCAAGATTTTCGACTGGCATAAGCAGCAACAGCGGTGGTGACGCACTTGCAACCAACCGCTGCCACCGTGGGCCACATGCGCCCCAGCCTGGGCTGCCGCCAGCATGTGACAGTCACGGCTTCTGCAGCCGTGGTGGAGGTGGAGGCGACGGTAGGGCCCTCGTTCCATATGTTGGGCTTCAACAGGGCGGCAGTCAGGCAGGCAGCGGCGGCGGCGGCGGCAGCGGAGGCGACCAGGGTGGCGGTGGCGTTGCGAGGCCTGCCGGCAATGGGTCTGCGTCCCTGCCGATTGCATTGCTCCACTCCCCGCCCCAGGCCAAGCACCCTGTGAACCGGGCCAACGGAGGTATCCAGGGCCTCAACACAGCGCCTTACACCAGCCCGCCTGTCGCAAGTGGGGTGCTGCAGGACGCTCCTAAGGCGGCGCCTGATCAGGCTGAGGGCGAGGGTGGTGCAGACGGCGGCGCCGGCGAGGGCGAGCGCAAGAAGGCGCATCAGGCGCGGGGCGGCGGCGGCGGCGCCGTCAACTGGTTTGACGCGCCCGCGGGCGCAGGGGAGGTGTGGAGCGCCAAGATGTGGATTGTGGAGGTGATGCCTTGGAGGGCGCTGCGGGACCAAGGCAAGGACGTGTACTGGCTGTCCGACTACCTGGATTAGGCATTGCAGGTTTTAGACGTTGCACGCTGGAACTCACATTCCTGCTGTCACTTAACGCGGCTGGCGATGCCGCTGCTGGCCACAAGCTGGCGATCAGGGGGTTTGAATCAGGCTGACCCGCTGAGATCGGCAACTCTCAGTCGCACAAGTCGCTCCTAACCTCCGAGTTCAGATTCCTAATGTTGCAAGTAGTGAATCAGACGAGCAAATTCCAATGAGCAAATAAAGGACCTACCGACCTCTGGTTGTGGATAACTGAATATGATACTCGCGTGTGGACGCGTGTGCTGTACCGATGCACCATAGCCGCGGATGCACCGGCACCTCTACCGTACGTGTGGTTTGATGCGCCAGCGTGTGGGTACATGTACGACCTTGTGATCACACCTTGCAAACAGCAGCACGGACGCCACTCACACTGGAGTGGTGCAAGCGAGTATTGCATACCGCACGGCCAACATGTATGGGTTGCCATGCCCTGCCCTGCGCCGTACGATATGCCTATGCCTATGGATTAACTCATAAAAGCCCCCTCCCCGTGCCGCGCACATGTTCTCAGCTGTACGTACTATCTACCACGTAGCTGGGGGTCAGTGATTCGAGCTGCTGAACCTTCCCCATCGTGATACCGCAGTATTGCGGCGGCGTGCGAGGGCGAGCAAGCACCGGCGGATTCAACTGTGACTTAGCCCACAAGTGTGAGTTAGCCCACCTGCTCCACACCTGCAGCTGCGCTCATGGAGGGTGATTTTCACCTCAGGATCAAGCGTGACTCGGCTTTGTTCAACCCGCTTCCATGCACCAGCCGTGCAGCACAGGCACTCCTTGACTGTGGGGAATAAACACACGATGAACAAACGCTCTGAAATGCTGAACGCGGCAGAGCATGTAGTGTATCCCATCTGTAACCAGGTCTCTGCACGGCGGTGCGGACAGCGATGCGATTCTGGGTCATGCACTCATCAGCTATTAGGACTTGTTTCATGTTTTGGAACGCTGCATAAGTTTGATTGGCCATGAACAGCCGTACCCTTGTGTGCAGCTTTTGAACCTAGCGTTTTGCCACCACTATCGAACTACCGTAGTACAAGAAGGAGAAGAAGTTATGTTATGTTACATCAGGAGCGTGTCGGCCGAACGGCCCATGCTCCCCCCAGGTGGGGACCAGCAGAAGAGGCTCACCAAGCTATGCACGTGGCATGCTAGAGGGCCACAAGGAGAAGAAGTTGCATTGGGCGTGTGCTGTGTCTTGCGAGCCCAACACCAGCAGGTGTAGCTAACGATGAGGTGAGGATGCAGCTGACGTGACGCAAGTGGGCGTGATGCAACTTCAGTCCACATAGGCGGCGTTCACAACTAAACTGGGACTTGTGTTCATTGCATGTTTGCATCTGATTATCAGCCCAAGCCTGCTTTCCTTTCCACTTCGCCAGCCTGCCCGTCCCTAAAGGCCCTCACACCTACGTGCTCCTACCTCAGGAGCGCCCCCTCGGTAGCTCACCCCTATTGGGAAGCTCAAACGGAAAACGGGGACTCAACCGCCGCTCCCCGGTATGCGATGCATGCCATACCACGCGGTACTCGAGTGCGCAGGAGGGATGGGGAAGGCAGGGGCCAACTCCCCTACATACCTGATACCTCGCCCGCATGCGGCGATACGCAATCATGCGCTGGCCCTGCAGTGCTGCCTGTGCCCCTCCTGCACCACCCACCCTGGATTCCTGCCACCTCCCCGAAAGCCAGCGAGCCACCCAACTGCGCCAGCCTATGGTGTCTTGTTTTTTTACGGGTTACGGTTACAAGTTAGGACACCGCTGCCAAAACAGGCGGTGACAGGACAGGACAAGCCTGACCCCCTTGGGCCCGGAAACGCGGCCGGGATAGGGAGAAAAGGAAGGTAAGGAAAGCGAGCAAGGCGAAGACAGTAGGCACACGCAAGTGAGCCAACAGGCGTTCACGCGAAGGAAGTAGAGGGCTAAGCACCTCCCAGTGCACACCCCACCAACGAGGGAGACCCCACACACCCATCCGCAGCACACACCGGCGCCACGCACCTCCCTTAGCGTGGAATCGGAAGGAGCTGGAAAAGTTTGATTGGCATTGCGACATGCACGGGGTCTGCGTATCGTGCAGTCATGTGTGTGAGCATTTGCCTGGGCACCCTCAAATGACAAGCACCACCAAGAGCTTGAACACACGAGACACGTGATTACGGTGATGTTGCATCAGCTAAACGTCCCTGTGACCTGCGACCTGCAACCTGCAACCTGCTACCTGCTACCCTGAACTGTCACCATACCAGGTGTAAATGAATAAATGATCGCCAGCACGCACTCATGCATTGTGTGGCACGCACGCGCTCATGGCCAGCACGCACTCATGCCACTGATGGCCAGCACGCACTCATGCATGTGTTACGAAATTTTGGTATCTCCGCTGCCTCCTAGCATGAGCAGAGCTGGTCTGGATGCCCAAGGGGAGGGGAGTGTGGTGGGTGGGGTGGGTGGTTAGACCTGCAGCGTGGCGACGAGCGTGTTTGCAGTGAGGTGGTGGCCACCACCAACTCAAGCGTGATAGTCTGGTATGGCAGTTACAGGCTCCAGTGAGGCATGTCATTCGTCGCTCCCACTAATTAGTTAGGATTGTGAAAGGAAGGGTTCTTACAAATATTGTTACGCCCATCCATTGCCCAATGCGTAAACATGCCCGCAAGCTGCATGCTCTGACTCCCGCAGGCGGCAAGTGTGGGTGTGCAGGTGTGGTCTGCGTTGTGTGCGTCCAGGTATTTACCAGCATATAGGACTACACCCGCCGACTTAGCCGCAAACAGGCGAAAGATCGAGCACACTAGGTGAGAGTGAGCGTGCGCGCGCTCCTTGCAGTCCCACAACGGTGCCCGACTGTTTGGCAGTGCATGCTAGACGGCTATGCATGGTGATGGTATTGTGTGGCAGGCTGAAATGTTCAAAACTGCAGCATATGCACCAAAGCATTCTTTGTTGGTTGAATGCTGCAAAATAGGTGGTGGACAAAAATGTCCGGCTGGTCATGCAACGCACCTGCCTTTACGGGGGCTGATCCAATAATCCAAACCATGCACCGGCAGGCATCTCAGCTAGGTAGAACCACAATTCAGAATGGTGCGGCAGTGCGCTGCCCACCTCCCTATAGACCGAGCAGGCACCCTTTTTGTTGTGTAACGGGAATGCCTGCGCATTTGCTGCTGCTGTGTTCAACGTCACACGTTTGTTGCGGTATGCGTGGTTTTGCATATCGCACCGTACGTCGTGCCGTCGTGCGCAGGACGTTCTACTACTGGAAGTCTGAACCGGAGCTGCAAGCCATGATGATGCGTGCGCTGCAGCATGCACACGGAGTAGCGATTGAGAAGGGCTGTGTGCTCAGCTATGCAAAGGTGCGGTTGGTGTGATGCTATGCTAGCCATGGCAGGCAGCATTCGTAATACTGCTGCTCCCAGAGCTGCTGCTGCTGGTCCAAGCCAGGAGGTACAAACATTGCAAGCCACTCCTGTTACCCAGAACATTGCTGGCTCATTGATATACAATGGTTCATGCATATGAGTGCAGCTCTTGCACTGGCACACCGTAAGCATGTGCGTGTGAAGCCCATTCACAAACCTCTCCCGTCATGGGCATGTGGGGCCCTGCCTGCCTGCCTGAGTAGCACGTGTGCACATACACACCCAGCA
>BDDA01000306.1:20371-42345 GCA_001662385.1 Chlamydomonas asymmetrica | reverse complement strand
CTAGCATGTCAGCTCCAGCAGAGGCCCGGCCTGCTGCCTACGACGGCAGCGGTGGCAGCAGCAGCAATGCAGCTGTACCCGCCACATCGTGCTGCCCACCTCTGCTGCTGATGGCCACTGGACCGGCACCATCCGCTCCGGTCACTGACGCTGCTCTCGCCTCGGCAGCGCTGTCTGGTCCCACGCTGCCAGGTGGGTTTTCGGTGCCGGTGCTGCCACCCTCCTCGTTTACGACCCCGGCACGCACCAGCGACGACGCGACAGATGCGTCAGCAGCGCCCGCGGGTGGCGTCATCACGCTAGGGTCCCGCGGCTATGCAGCACGCTTTGCGATCGCCAGCGTGGGCATTGTGTCCACCACCGCACCTCTGCACGCGACCGTCAGCCTGTTGCACAGTCAGCTGGGCGCCTCCGACCGCCCAGTGATGGTGCAGCCGCTGGCCACCTCGCACTCAAAGACGTGGTTGTGCATGGAGGCCATGCAGCGTGGCGGGCTCTGCGGTGCCCAACAGACCACGCAGGTTGTGCAGACGCAGGCGCAGGCTCAGGCACAGGATCAAGAGCTGTTGAAGGAGGTCAAGGTGTTGTCGCCCAAGTTTGGCGATGAGGCGTACCGCCCGGATGAAGCGACAGGCGTCATGCTGGCATGGGAGGATGGCAACGCATGGCCGCTGCCGCCTGCTGGCGCTGGTGCTGTAGCCGGCGCAGTCGCAGGCGCTGGCGCAGGCGGCGTGGCTGGGTCAAGCGCGGTTCATCAGCTGGGCGTTAGTGGCGCACTGCCAGCAGCGGCAGCGGTGACCCGGCCCCTGCACATTGTCCTGGTGAGGGCTTGGCGAGAGACGCAGAGGCGCCTGGGGGTCGGACCATTCTGCTGACATATGATGTGATTTAGCCTTGTGGCCAGCATTCCTGGGTACCGCCCATGGGGGAAAGTGGGTAATAACGTGTCAGGCTCTGTAGGCAATACACCGGGAAGGACTGCCAATATAAGCAGTGCTGAGATCTGTTGCGTGTGCGTGCACGCCATACACGCAGGTTGCCCCCACGCTGGCGGACGCTGCACGCGGAAGTCTGCCAACTGTGCAACCCCAGCACGACCCACAGCAGCAGCAGCAAGGGTTTTCCACCCGTCAGGTGCGTGCGTGGACCTTAAGACGGCAAACAGCAGCATGCCTTGCCGGCGACTTGCTGGTGCCTTGTCAGTATTGCGTGTATTGCAGCGTATTGTGTTCATTGTACACGCAGTTCTGATGGTAGACCTGCCATGCTCAGCCTGCACATGTGTATGCATCTTTGACCACGACTGCCTGTACCTATCATACCGTGCGACTGCGCCCCTTCACTTGCGCCATGCGAACGCAGATGCTGAGCGCTCTGTCCCCCTGGCTGTGCGACCCGGCGCGGACCTCCCCCCTGGTGCTGCACAACCTCAAGGCGGCGCACAAGGCGATGCTGTCTGCAGGCCTGCCCCCGCTGGCCGGCCCGCTGCATGACACACTCATGGCCGGTGCGCTAAACTGAGTGAAATACAACACGCTCAGAGCCTGCTTACGCACTGTGTGGGCCGTGCAGCGCTGGGCATCACTGCTTTGCTATACAGTAGCAGCTTGTACCTTGGCATTGTGCCTCAGCAACACACACCGCGTGCACTCAAAACGCTGTTTACGTCAGTGAGGGCGAGCATGTGCGCCCCCCCCCCCCTTCCCGATGTGCAGGCTACCTGTTGGACCCGCAGGCTGTGTCAAAGCAGGCAGACGAGCAAGGTGAGAGCCAATGCAGGCCGACAAAGCCTCACATACGGTACCCCAGTGTGTGTCCGCCGAACCGCCCATGGTCCCCCAGAGGGGGACCCGGAGGTTCCGGAGGCAAGCAGAGTTGTGCTGCTAGGTTCTAGAATTCTAGGTTGAAGGCAGGCAGTCATGGCAGTACCCCACTACTGTCATCTTTGCTCACACCCATGTTTTAGCTTCCCAGCATGCAGCAGCAACATTCAATGCAAGGGCCCACTACGTGTATTCATGTCCTGCTTTCTGTGCTGCCTTTTGAGCAACCATGAGGACACCATGTGTACATGTGCAATCCGCATGATGTAACGACATAACTTCCAGGGGCAATCAGATTGCTGACATTGATGATGTGGGTCATGCGGGAATGGGATTTTGCAGCTTCCGTGCAGGATGCCATAGCAGAGTCTCTGGCCCTGGACGTGGACTCAACGTTCCCACAGGGCGATGAGGTGGCCAGGCGCCTGGCCGAGCACCTGGCGCCTGCGCTAGAAGCAGCGTGGGCCAAGGCCGCCCAGAGCGGCGTGCTGCCAAGCGTGCGCGCCAAAGGCCTGGACAAATTGGTGAGGGCGACACCAGCAATAGCACTGCGGAGACTTGTCGTAATGTGCCAGTAAAGCAAAGGGGGGGTTTCAGACTTGAATTCATCATAACCACATGCTCGCAGCGGCCGGCTCCTCAGGTGAGGTGCTTGGGAAAGCGCAGCATATTCTAGTGTCATGGCCCATGAGTCATGGCCGATGCATGGGCCCCCTCTGCGTTCTTCCCCCTGTCGCCCGCCCGCGTGTGCTGCAGGTGTGTGCGGCCGCCTACCTCGCAATGCTCCACGCAGCGCAGCAGCAGGGCCTGCAGGACATTGACACGCTCCTAGCAACGACTGACCCACCCTTACCCGCGGCCAGCGCCGCCGGCCCTGCTGCTGATGGCTTTGGCCTGGCGACGTGGGTGTCTGGCCAGCCTCGGTCCGCGCTGCGCATCTACCGGGAGGTCGAGGTGCCTTTGCAGAAGGTAACGCTGGCTGCATGCAATCATCGATGGCTGCACTGCTCGTTTTTTTTTCTTTTTTTGTGGCTCTGCACGCGCCGGAGCCTCCAGTTACACGCCCTCAGGCTGGCGTCCCTCCCTTCCATGGGATGTTCAGCAAACGTTTTGTTGTTGTTGTGTACGCTCAGCCAGGTATCCAGAGGCCCCGGGCCGACCTCGAGAGGGTTCAAAGAAGGCATGTATGCATGGGAGAGAGTGGAGGGGGGAGGGGGGGGGGGTGGATGGCAGACATCAGCAAACGTTTTTGCATGGGCAGTGCTGAATGCTTAACAGCGCATACCGGTACAGCTGTTTGGCGAGCCTGGCGGCTGGCTGTGTAGCCAACAGAGTGCTTGCTTGCTTGAGAGCATGTGGTATGTTGATCTGCTGGCCACCCACCTCACCACACCTCGCCTGACTGCACCTTGCTTGAATCGTGCAGGTGCTAGCGGAGATGGAGGCGGTGGGCATGCAGGTGGACGCCAGGCGCTGGATTGCGTTCGTGATGGCTGCAAAGGCGGAGTGTGAGGCGGTGAGCGGGCACTGCAACCAACACCCAGCGCACGAGCGCGGAGTGCTGGGTGCATGCGCACGTGCTTGTGCCATGCTCTGCATGGCAGTGTGTTCAGTTGAATTTACTTCCCGTGGGACCATATGCGATGTGCTTCCCGTGGGGCCATGAAGTGTGCGTATATGTGAGACTGGACACTGCACCTGAGAGTGGCGACGTGTCCGGGCTGAGCTGACGGCTGTCGTAAAACGGCAGCGTATGGCAGTATGTGTGTGGGAGATGCATGACTGCATGAGGCAGTTGTGCCCGCGTGACGCTGTATCAGCGGTCTCGGATTGCTGAGCTGCCAAGCAGTGTACACTTTCCTGCGACATCTGTTGTTACTCAGGCTTCCCTGGCCAGCGACTCCTGGCTGGGCTGACTCAGACGCACAATTCCACAACACACACACCTCACAATCCATGCATTCGCTCTTTCAAGACACCTCTAGATTAGATTAGATTTTACATTAGGAGCTTTCTAGCCGAGGCCGACACTCCCCTCAGATGAGGACATAGAACTCCCGCAGGTGCGAGTCAAGCAAACAGGCAACAACAGGCCAACACTGAACGCGTTAAGCCAAGGACGCCTCTATCTGTCGTGGATGGTCTCAAGGCACGACGCTTGCGGGTATCTTGTTGCTGCGGGCTGTTCAGGTGGAGTGCTCGCTGCGTGACTTCCATCTGGTCAAGCGCATGGTGGCCAATAAGCCGAAGCTGAACATCGTCAGTGAGTACGGCCGGGTAGCTAGCCTAGCCCCTAGTAGGGGTCATTGGGCAGTTACACTGTCTTGTCACTGAGTGCCGACCGGTCTGTGGTGAGTCACTGATCCACCACGGCACATCCAAATTCAGGTGTGGGCGTCTGTTGTGTGCAGCCTTTGTTTGTGTGCAAGACAACAGGAGTGAATTTGCTATCAGTGCATGTGCACGTTTTGGGGTCAAGGCCTGAACGGAAAGGGGTTGCAGCGTTTCGCGTTTCCCACACTGTGCATGAGGCAACGGGACAAAGCTCACCGGCCTGCACCTGCGCCTGTGCCTGCGCTTCCAGCTATGTTCTCGTGATTGTGACAAGATTTTTCCGTCTGGCGTGCTTTATGTTGTGCAGCGCACATCGACGCCAACCGGCACGTGCTGTACAACGCTCCCCCGGACGGTCTGGGCCTTGCTGAAAAGGCTGAGAAGAGGAACATCGAACTCAAAAAGAAAAAAAATGGCTACTCTACCGCCCGGGATGTGAGCGCCATGCCGATGCGTGATATGCCCGTGCACAATGCAGCGCTGCCAGCTGCAGGCGCGCTGTGGCCAGGTGTTTGGCGACGCGCCAGATGAGCCAGCCAGGATAGCACGCAGACACCTGCATGGGTTTCGAGATATCATCATTTCTAATTCCAGTACCGTAATGCATGTTCAGTTTCGGTATGACTCGTGCTGTATGGCATTACCAATACGAGGGCATGGCAGACACGGATTGTATCGGCATCGCCAGGGTGATTTGGTGTGCAGGGTGGTGGGCGGTTGACAGGTGCTACACACATTGCATTCAGCGAGGCTGTCAGCGTGTGAGATATGCGCGGAAGCCCCTGCTAGGGACTGTTTGGATGGTGCTCGCCCACTGGGGACAGGCTTTCATGTAGTGCAATGCGGTGTATGACTGTCAGTGTGGGTGATGCCTGGGTTGTGTGTGGTGCTGAGCTGCTTGTGTGGCCGTTGCAGCTGCTGACCTGTACTGCATACCACTGCGTGTACGGCGATGCATGGTGGTGGCGCAGGAGCTGATGAAGCTGAAGGACCTGGACGACAGCGGCTTCGTGAAGATGCTTCTGCAGCTCAGCAAGGTCAAGAAAACCTACGAGTACCGTGACACGCTCAGGTACGTCAATCTGAGAGCTGCAAACCATAAGCGAGAGAGGGTGTTGCTGTTTAAGTCTACCCGGTAGCTGCTAGGACGAGATGGTGGTGATGGTGGAGGTGGTGGTGGAGATGCTGTGTTTGGACACAGGACTGCGGTACGAATTCCAAGTTGTGTGGCAGCCTGCGGAGCATTGAGCTGTCGGTGAGGGAAGAAGACGCCGCAGGAGCTGTGAACACGAGTGAATGTAGAGGCACATACAGGCTGGTTGGCGTGCACAGTGTCATCATTCTTATAGCATATTTGCATAGTGATGCTGGTTTTGCGGCCAGCGTGCTACGTGGGTCCATAATGCACACCAGGCGAGGGGTAACCCATGCGCTATGCCAGCAAGCATGTGTTATGCAGCAACTCTTTCACGCCCCAGAGTCTTCACAGGACTGGACTGTGAGTCATTACCGCTGTGGCTTGGCGCTGTTTGCTCTGCGCGGCTTTGCTCTCTGTGCACTGCAGCCCTTTCTTCGACCCCGTCTCCCTCACCGTCCACTGCAACATACGCCAGACCGGCACCGCTACTGGACGCCTGTCCTGCATCAACCCGAACCTCATGGCCATTCCCAAGGTACGGTGTGTGTGCGTGTAACCTATTTCAGTGTGTTGTGCATCGCCTGCGGCGAACTTGGTCACGTTGCTGCTGTCATGGGCCTGAGCCATGGGCTATGCAAATGCTGACCAGGCATGAAGCTGTACATGTGCTAGCTATGCGGTAGCGCATATAACAACTTGCAGTATCGCACGTGTTGACGTATGACGGGATCCGGCCATACACAGTCAATCTCCGTGGCGCTTTATTGGTGTGTAAGCGGGCGGGCAAAACCCAAACCCAGCCACGCCATGAACGTGCTCCTGACCCTGTGTGGGCAGCGTGCACTAACCTGCTGGCTGCTTGGCACCGCATCAACAAGCCCACCCACCGGCCGCCGCAGGTGGGCGAGCAGCGCAGCGCGCGCTCGCTGATTCGCGAGGCCTTTGTGGCGCGACCCGGGTTCAAGATCGTCAGCGCCGACTACTCACAGGTGGGTGATCAACACGCAGTCAGCGGCTAAAGCAATTCAGTCGCAAAGCCACCACTCCACTACCAACAACTGGGTGCGGGAAGCCTGACGCCGGCCGGCCAAGCGACTACTGCTCGCACACACGCATGCGCATGCGCTTCGACGCACAGGGGGAGGGAAGTCCCAAGGCGCACACAGCTGTGTATTCGTACCAACAATTTAGTGTTGCACATGCCTTGCCCGTGCCCCGCCAGTGATAAGTTTGCTGCGCTACATGCCAAGGGCGGTGCTGACAAGACCACAGGTAGAATCCTCTGACACTTCCTCCCATTGGCTGTCTTACCATTAAACACAGATTGAGCTTCGCTTCCTGGCCCATCTCTCAAATGTAAGTTGTGTGCTGTTACTGATTACTATCAGACCTGTCGCTGCAGCACAAGTGTACCTGTTGCACATGCAGTGCACATCGCGTGGTGGCCTTACTTGCTGCTGAGGTAGGTCAGCGAAGCAAACGGTGCAGAGGTGCCAAGCAACGCATCCGCTCCCGCATCTGACGCTAGTGAGGGCTTGGTAGTTGCACATGTGTGCATGACGGTGAAGCGTTGGTGATGCTGCTGTCGTTCTCTTTTATGCGAATGCTCCCATTTATTTCAGGATGAGACGCTGGTGGCGGCATTCAGGAACGACGAGGATGTGCACACTGCCACCGCCAAAGTGGTGCGTAATGCAATCGTACGCTGCAGCTGTGGTAGCGATGGAATGTGGCAGCATGAGGATCTGGTTGCATGGGATCGTACTGTGCAGCGCATCATGCTTGCAGCATAGCTTGCTGACTGCGTGCTGTGTGTGACTGCGTACAGGCATCAACTCATGCATGTCAGCAATCAGCCTTGCGTATGGAAGTGTGTCAGGGGTCTGGGAAAGAGATTGTTTGCGGAGTTGTGCTTTTTTCGTGTCAGATGTGAGGCTGTGCATTATTGCGCCTGCCTTCGCATCTTCCATGTGCCAGGGACAGCGCCATGCAGTGTGATTCCGTGGGGCCGTGGTGACTTGAAGTGAGCATATATGCATGCGCAGGGATAGAGGCTGCTCCTGACGATGAAGAGCGAGGTGTCTGGGCTGATCTGGGTGCTTTTGTTCCACTGTGTGCAGCTTTACCCTGGCAAGGAGATTGGCAAGCATGAGAGGCAGCTGGGCAAGCAGGCCAACTTTGGCCTGGTCTATGGGCAGGTATGGCAGCGTGACGGGGGGAGTCATGCATGAGCCCTGAAAGCATTCACCAAGCAGCAGGCATATGGCAACGATGGTGCTGTGTGGCGTCACCCACCCAACCGTGGACTCAAGCCCTGAAAGCCAATCACGCTATGTGAGAGCCGCATGGCTTTCAGCCAACGCAAACAACTGCAAGGCGCCACAGGCCTCGGTCGGAGGCATCCAGGGGTTTGGGACTTTGGGATGCTGTAGCAGTCACCCTGCAGCGCTGCTGCCTTATGCGTGTGCCTGATTGTGTGCATTCCAGGGTGCCGAGGGCCTTGCAAATAACTCCAACATCACTCTGGACGAGGTGCGCAAGCGATCAAATCATAGCAACGGGTGTGACAGCAAGGCACCCACTCTTGCACTTCTGGGCCTTTTCCGCGCTTTCAGACTAGGCATCCCCGCGTTGCCCCACGCCACTGGAACACATGTACCTCGAGTACTTTGTCAGCGCCACCTGTCTAGCCATTTTGCCAACACCTGGAGCTTGCCACGGCCCCACTAACAGTGTATTGCAGCACACACTGTCAACCCACCTGAACCCCACAGGCCGACGACGTGACGAAGCTCCACCATGAAAGGTTCCCCAGCGTGTACTCCTTCATTGACAGGTGCGTGACTGGGGGCCTTCACTCTTGGGGAAATGCCGGCCTGCGGGATGATGTGGCTCGCATTGCTGGTATACACACATCAGGGCAAAATGCGACATCGCACTGAGATGTTCGGGGGGCCGGGCCTGGGAGATGCTCAACATATGAATGGAAGCTAGGTATAAATAAGGGCATGTCGGGCTGGATGCACAAGCCAGGCGGGTGTCAAGCACCGCAATGAGTAGTTGGATGCAATCACGCCGCGCACTGTCCAGTGGGCACCGTACACTGCCTCTTACAGCCACATGACCCCTGCCGCTGACTATAATTTTCGTCGCCTGCGGCGCTGTTGCTTCTTCGTCACACACCATCTGTGTCGCTGCCATATGCGCAGGACACAGCTCAACGCTGCGCTTGAGGGCCGCGTGTTTTCCGTCACCGGACGGCAGCGGCGCTTCAGGTGATGGGCTATCAGGCCGCACCTGCCTGGCTGTGGCATGCATGCAGGCACATGCCCTGCAGTGCGTTGCCTACATGCGTACGTGTCGGTCCGGCCAGGACCACGCTGCCGCCCACATGTCACTACCCAGTGTGTGCACACCACTATGCCAGGCAGCCTGCATGCAGCCGGGCGTCGCTGCTGCGGCATCGGCAGAGTTGAATCGTCCCGGCCTTGCATCCGCCTTGCATCCCTGGCACATATAACACTACCGGCGCATGCAAGGCCTCATGTGTGCATATGCTTAAGGATAGAGACTGCACATGACATGGCAAAATATGTTTAGGCTGATCTGCCGGCTGCCTCAGAGCAAACAACGGTGGTTTGACGGTGCCAAAGTGTGACTGTTGTAAGCGGTCCATGTGTGCGCGACTGCATGACCCCTCCTGCAAAGCACAAGAGGCGTGTTCTGTTTAGCAAGTTTCTCGTTAACGCACACTGACACTGCCTACTGCATGTGGGTGTGCCGTGCATTACCCTCCACAGGGACAGCGCCTTCTCAACCGCCCTAGCAAAAGCAAAAGAGAATGCATCAAAGCACAAAGCACGCTCTCAGGGCGGGGAGCTGTCAGACTTCGCGGTGCAGGACTGCCTCGGATTGTAAGACCGGTTTTGTTTGCGCGCCTTGAGTGCAGTCAGTTGTACCCAGCCTTTAAACAAAGTATGCTGCTCATCTTGGTTGGAAATGTTATACACTTGCATCAACGATGTACCTTGTGCTTGTGTGTGTGTGTGTATTTGGCCTGTGCGTTTGTGCGTATGTGTGGGAGGGGGGGCAGTGCGTGCGTGCGTGCGTGCGTGCGTGCGTGCGTGCGGGCGTGCGTGCGGGCGTGCGTGCGTGCGTGCGGGCGAGCGGGCGGGCGGGCGGTATAGTGTCGATGCAAGTGGCAGGGTATGTGAGGAGTTCCCATGCTGGGGGAACAATCAGCTGCAAGCACATTATGCAACTGCGGCATGCTTATGCTCATTAACGTTGGCACATTTGTTTTACACCCCTATTGCACCAGGTTCAGGCGCGAGACAGACAAAGCAAAACTGCGTGAGGCAGGCAACATGCGCTTTCAGGTAAGCGTGGGTTATGAGGAGAAGCAGGCTTGGGAGGGACGCAGTAGCCGGAACCGCCACCCCCGCCCGCCTAGATTCCCATGCTGCACAGGTATCGTACCAGCCGTCAGCCTCTTTACATGCGGCCCACCTCAGTGCGTTGCCCAAGAAGATGTGGCTGTGCCCAAACACATGTTGTTAGATACTGTTTTGCATGGCCCTCTTCTGCCTGCCTGGTCCCCATCTTGGGGGGGGGGCATGGGCCGTGTGGCCAACACACTCCTGATGTAACATGATACCATAACAATTGTTTTGCATGCCCGTGCGTGCGTGCGTGTGTGACGGGCTCCACTGCTGCTGCTGCTTCAGGGCAGCACCGCGGACCTGCTAAAGCGCGCCATGCTGCGCGTGCACTACGCGCTGGAGTATCACGGGCTGGGTGCGCGCATGCTGATGGCGATCCACGATGAGCTCGTCCTGGAGGTGCCTGAGAATGAGGTGGAGGTGAGAGGCATATGCGCTGGGGATATGGTGGCGTTGGTGCATGTACCAGCCAGGGGGATGGCTGTGGTAGCTGTGGCCAGCATCCCATGACACCGTACGGCCACGTCTGTGAACAGAGAGAATGTGAACGTGCTGTTGAGAGTGGTGAGGGTGTGTGTGGCTGTGGCTGTGGTGTTGCATCTGCAGAAGGTGATGATGGGTGATGCACCGATGACACAGGCATTGGGCTGTGGGGCACACATTGGGCCGCAAGAGCTTGTTGTGCGTGCGCGTGCACTGTGTGTGCATCACCCATCATGGACGCATGACCCCGTCAAGCATTTGTCCGCCCAAGGCGTGTGAAACGCCATCATGTGTCGCTTCGGTGGTTGTGCTTGCTGCTTGACTTGTGTGTGGTGTTGGCAGGAGACAAAGCGCGTGGTGCACGACGCTATGGTGGGCAGCATGCTGCTGGTTGGACCCGACGTGCCGATCAAGGTGAGGCCGCGCTGGCTGTGATTCAGTAACCTTGCATCGTACGGTGCATGGCCTCCGTGCATTTAGTGCAGTGTGACGCAATGACTTAGCAAATGAAGTTGGTGGATTAATATAGCAGATGAGGTTGCAGCAGCAGCGCAAAGGCCCGAAATCCCAATGTTGCGATCGCATGCCACTACTGCACGTCCAGCTCAACAAGACAATAGATCATGTCGGTAGGCACCTGTCCAAGGTACCAAGACACGTCAGTTGTAAAATGTTTACACGTTTGGGAGCCAGAGCGAGCACCGCTCACTGTGTTATCACTGTGTTGTCACTGTTGATGTGCTGGATTATGGCTATGATTCATTGTCGCCTCATGATGCCTCATCAGTGGGAGAGCAAGCGCGACATGCCGAGCGTTTCTCTGTATACCCCACATGCCTCAGACAGCACTCAGCGGGAATGCAGGTGTGGGAATACTGGCTGCCTGTCCGTGCACTGAATGCACATACGTCTATGCGTATGCGGCTATGCGCATGCGCAGGTTGACGTGGGCGATGCCGCCGACACCTGGGCGGGCGCCAAGGGCTGAACGGACGCTTGGCGCCGCCGCGGCGCCTGGAGCAAATGCCGTTGCCTCCACAACGCAGTGAAGCTGTGATGCTGACAGTGAACGCGTCAGACGGGGTGGCTATGTATCCAAATGTGTTTTGTAGGAATGCCACGCGCTTGCCCAGGGGGATGGCATTAGTGAGGGAGTGACGAGAGGGATGTGTAGAGAGAGCAGCCACCTAATACTTCGGCATGTATGCCGATGACAGCTGTGTGGCTTGAAACACACGGTGGCCTTTCCTGTGTGTGTGGTCTCTGCACAACCTGTTGCACGAATGGCAGTAGGTCCTTTTGGTGCTGGCGGTCACTTATAATCACCCTCCGTATCAAGTGCCTTAGTTCACCCTGTACAAGAAGCATGCGAGCTGCCGCGGTGGGTGGCTGAATTGCTCAAAATCTACAACAAGCTTGCAGGCTGCCGCGGTGGGTGACTACATTGCTCAAAAGCTACAACAACGCACTGCCGCGACTCAATGTTTGCCTCTCTCCGTCCGCCCCTGGCATGTAAGCATTTAACCCTATCAGCTGGGTGCTTGCCCGGCCTTCACATGATGTCTCCTGCCACCCCACACCCCCACCATCCCGCTCTGCTCCTTCACATCCTGCCAGCGCATTTGTTCGTTGGCCTCATTTCCAATCTGATTTCAGTCCGGCGGTCAGGCCGCCTGACTTGGCGATGTGATGAGTGGTCCTCTGCAAGCGTGTCGCGAAGCACCGCATGCATGCCGGCAGTGATTGTATCTGTGAACGTGGTGCTGTCTAAATAGTAAAATGTAAACCGGTCAGCCCTGTGCATTCGCTGTTATGGTGGGAGTCTGCTCTTCACGCGGTCCTTTTCTCACCTGCTGTTCACCTGCATGCTGTACGTGGCGCCATGTTGTTGTGTCATCATTTTCAACCACGTTAAGCACTGCAACAATTACAAACCTTGACCTCGGCACTAGTGGTCGTGAGCGTTCATTCAAGGTGCTTTGGAACGCCAAACACAAATGATCACGACCAGGGTGGCGACACTCCGTCGGGCATGTGTGATGAACACAACGCATGCATGAGCGGACGGCACATACGGTGTTGAGTGCAGTCAAAGAGCTGCAGTGGTGCTTTGGATGGCCGGCTAAACCAGGGCGATGCATGCAAGGATCTCAGCTCGGCCAGCGAGAGCAGGGAGGGAGAGCCGGGAGTGCAGAGAGAACCCACAAATGCGGGCAAGCATGGTGAGGGCACATGTTGACATACACGCGGTTATCATCCACAAGCGAGGTGCATTCTTGGGACCTGTCGGCAGTCAAACGTCCACAGGGCAGCAGGTCTAGGGAGGGGAGGTCAGAGCTCAGCACGGAGGGGGGCAGTACCCTTCACTCGCCGGCACTGCCACACACGCAGCACACAATGGTTTGGCTGGGCTTGTCACCCGATTCACGTACAGCTGTCGAATCACAGCGTGGACCCCTGCACGTGGGCTGGCTCCACGTGCAAGAACGCAGGCAGCGGGCGCAAATGGCGGTGGCCTGCCACCGCCACTGTGTATAGGACCGCCTCCACCAGGCCAGATGTGCAGAATGTTTGTGCAACGTGCCTGCCTTGACGGGGGCTATGCAACGTATGCGCTGGCAGGTAGGACTGCGCAGGCACCTCAGCTAGGTAGATACACAGTTCAGGAGGGTGACGCTTCCCTAGAGACCGAGCAGGCGAGCAGGCATTTCATAGACATTCACAATGCAGAGGTCAAGCTCTGAAATGTGGCAAATGCTTTGCATGCATGGTGTCACGGGTGCGGCGACCGGCTTCCATCCATAGTTCCAATCTCAAAAACAAACTTGTGTAACGTGTCGTAGCTGCCGCTTAATCGGTTATTGCCGCACTGATGGTGGGACTGCCTGCAGGTATGGCACATTCCCCACAGCGCGGCAGTGTGCAGGTGTTGCAGTACTGCTGCTGTGCGGTCCTGCGATTGGATGGACCAGCACACGGTCAGCAGCAGCCACATTGTACGGGTCTCAGTGCACTGTTCTGGCAGGTTCCTTACGCGGCTTCCACCATGATCACCAACGGGTCCATACGTAGGTGACTTAATGCAATCGATCTGAAACGCTGATGCAATGGCAATCGGAACTCCAATACGGTAGTAAAGTGGCTACATGGGGCGCAAAGCGTCGTCCGTGAAATGTTAATAGGAGGAGGAGGGGTAGAGGTCGCTGAAATGCAGCCCCTACCTCGACACGAGACGCAAAGGGGAGGGGGGAGGGGGGAGGAACAAGCAGCATAGCACGCAGCAGGATCATGCTGGTTCCCGAGGGCCCGCTTGAAGGTGATGACCAAGGAAAGGGGGCGTTCAGCATGAGGTAGATGGAAGCACACGTGGCAATCGCATGCTGTTATGGCAGGTTCGGGGTGGTGCGGTGAGGCCTGCTGACCACTCCAGCCAGCGCTGCCGTAACGGCAGTGGGGGGACGAGACGAGGGTACCAGAAAATTTCCACAGGGCATGGCATGCCGGAAATGCATGGACAGCTGGAAGCGAGGCATTGCAGAGACGAGATTTAGTGTGACGAGCAATGCTTGGGCGCCTGCCTGCGTGCTGCCTACCCCATTTGAGCAGGCTGCAGCCGGTAGCTCTTATCGTTAGTGCATGAAGGCAATGTTAGGAAAAGGATGTGCACACGGTCATTGATTGCCCAAACCGTGCATGGGGCAGTGTATTGGAGGAGGGATGGGGTGGCCCGGGGTCAGCGACCTCGTTGCCAAGGACACCCGAAAGGGAAAATACAGACTGAGTCGCAAATGCCTAGCTTGTGTGCATGCAGATTGGCATGCATTGCAAATTCACTCTGTGTGTGCTGGTGGGCATGTTCAGCTGGTCACCATTGCCAATTCGCCCATACCATTGACTGATACGCGCAACACACGGGCATGTATAAGATAATACTGGTAATGGATCTACGCCTTGTTGCCGGGGAGTTCAACGATGGGTGCAACATGTGGAGCAGCTGACGGTGTTATGAGGGGGTGGGGGGGGAAGGGCGGCGCGGTGGTGATGGTATGGTGTACGCTCTCAGCAAAGCAAATTAGGGGCAACCGCGGGGCGGTGTGTCTAATTCCATAACCTAGACATACAGTAGTGAATACTGCACGATGGCAACTTGATCCAGCTGCCATGTACGGTAGTTATCAGTGCGGTGCCTGTTCATGCGCAGGCCTTCACTGAGCAGGGATTTTCAGGACTGTAGCACACTTAGATACTACCACAGCAACTGCTGTGCTTCGTTGTGCCCCATGGCTGCCGCTGCCCACACCTCCACATGCGCAGGTGCAACGCGCAAACTACATGAGGCGCACGCAAATACAGGCGCACAACTGACACCACGCGGTGAGACACAATGACTCAATAAGCAAGCAGACCAGCCAACGTGCACGCCACGCCATGCCATGGGACAATGGACGACGCATGCTAGCAGGCATGCAGGATCTCTACGATTGTCGCTGATCACTACGGTGCAAGCGCACACCTTGGCTGCTGATTTGGGCACCCGGGTCTGAGACAGGTGCAGAGTGTTGTGTGGTAGGCTCATCGCTGTGCCTCCGCTCCGGCCTCCACTAAGGCTTGCTCCAGGGGATCACTTCGTCACGCCATCCGCTTTCATGGGGTGGCAGTCTCTGTTAGTTGCACACAGTAACATAAGCAGCAGGTGGCGGCATTTAGGTGCGTGTTGGCCTTGCCACCGTGCCAGCATGAACTATGGCTTGCATGCGTTTCAGAGCTCCGTGCAGACGTGACGTGAGGCTCATGGCAATGTTAGCGCAATAAGCCCCCATGATACACAAGCGCCTGCAGCGGGCACCAGAACGACCTTACAGTTTGGTACAGGACTGCTGCTGAACGCACCAGAATGTCCAGGAATGATGACTCGTCAAACATCGCTGCCCGCAGCCAGTCCCCGGGGTTCAAACGCCGATGTGTCACTCTCACGCCCTCACGTATAACTCTCGCAACCATTATGTAGCTGGGCGTGATGGTGACCCACACTCTTTGGTCGGTCTCGCTTGGGAGTTCTGTGGCGGGTTTTGAAAACATGACATAACAGACGATTGATAGAGACCTTGTCAGTAATTGTACTGCGTCAACCTTAGCTGCTGTGATGATTCGAGTGACACGTGAGTAGCAGACTAGTTACACAAGAGTGACGACGCTTCGAGGCTTTTAGTTTGTACCACGCACGAAGGCAAAGCATGTACAAAGAAATGGACTCATGCATTCAGCCAGGCCACCTTGCAAGGCGTGGCTATACATGAGAACCAGGCAGCACGCCAGGTATGTGTGCCGTGGCATATGCATAAACACACGATTTTGGTGATGTGTCTTGAATGCTGCTGTTGCTGCAGGCTGCTGCAGCAGCAATGAATAGGCACTCACCTGCGAATTCCTTGCGGTTGTCGCGTGGAGGCCATTTGCTGCCCCATGCCTTGCTGAGTGCTGCACCC
This sequence comes from Chlamydomonas asymmetrica, assembly GCA_001662385.1. Classification (NCBI taxonomy): domain Eukaryota; kingdom Viridiplantae; phylum Chlorophyta; class Chlorophyceae; order Chlamydomonadales; family Chlamydomonadaceae; genus Chlamydomonas; species Chlamydomonas asymmetrica. The sequence continues at coordinate 26,639 of BDDA01000306.1, read as the reverse complement.
ACGTCCTCCACTGTCTTGCCATGCCCTACTGGCGAAAGTGGCCATGTTATTCCCAAGTTTTGCAGTGTCGCCGTTCTGCATGCCCTCTCTTCGCCCTTTGCCTTGTACTCAACTTGAACACACAAAATGCTGCCGTCGCGCTGGCGGAATCGCATCTGGGCATCAGGACCTTTCTGTCCCAAACTTAGCGCGAAAGAACCCCTGCATGGCGCAGCACAGGCAAAATTCCCTCATCAATCCTGCATACGTTGTATTGCATGCGTGCTTTCAGTGACAAGTGACGGTATGTTCGTGTGTGCGACTGTGCATCAGGCAGAGGTGAACATGAGCAGCACAACTCACCCTGCCAGCCGTTCCAGGCCAGACTTGTTCATGTGCAGCAACAGGATCGGAGTGCAGAAGAAAGCCAAGAACGGTTCGTATTTTCCGATCTCGTCCAGAAGCTCAAGAGTCATCCTCCTTGCATTGGCGGCACTGCTGCGCTGTTGACATGCTACAAGCAGCTCTTCGATAAGTGAGATACGTTTAAGGACTCTGCTCAGAAGTTCGGATTGCGCAGTCCTGCGTGAGTTTGAAAGGCTTGCACGCACCTGTGGAAGCAACACCGCCAGGACATAACGGGTGAAAAGGTGCAATGCACCTTGCCAGCGCTGGAGATCTCACAGTGCTGTAGTTAAAGTTCCTGCATCGTTCCAGCACTGCCTGCCTGCATGGGGTACCTCGTATCCTCAGCACTCTCACGATGTGGCTGCATAGGCTGAGCATTAAAACAGCAACAGCTTGTTTGCGCCCAAGAGCCTGAGGCCGCTGACTGGTCCGTAGTCCATAACCCCCAGCCAGCTCACCTCCTGTGTCATGAACCGCATGAGCACGCTGACACGTTCGTCTGGGCTTGCGCAGCTTGCCACCGCGTTGCCAAGGTCTTCCACCTTCTCAACCCCCAGGGCATCCACGCCACGCCGGGATTGCTGCTTCGCCTTGATACTCTTGCCCCAGGATGCTCCGCCTGCAGTGTGTTGCATGGATGCCGGCCACGCACCATTTGTTGGCCGTCAGTCAGCGGCAGTGACGTGCATGACCGTGCATGCATTGCGGCATTCTGGCTGTGCGTGCATCACTAGGACGATCACGCTCACAGGCTAATTGCACCACCATCAAGCCACGCCCGTGCTGCGTAGAAGAGTGTTTGCATGCATGAGGTGGAGAGGGCATGAGCCGGGCAACCATCCTGACTGTACATCAGCTGCATCACGCATGGGGAGTGTCCAGCAGGGAGGGGGAGAAGGGGAGGGACGGGGGTGAGTGGGTGCACACAATGGGTACGGCTGGAATTAAACGCATCAATCTCTCGATGCAACTGCTGCCTTACCATTTGCGTAGCCTCTTGTAATGCCAAGCGGCCCTGGTGTGTTGGCAACCAAAGCTTGCACCAGGGAGCCTGTGCGGTTTCTGTTGCCCAGGGTAGTGGGCAAATGACGGGAAATGACGTCGTGCTGAGGGTGGCCACCTCCCCGTGCTGCAGTGCAATACACCACAGTCAGGTTGGTTTGAGGTAGGATATAACAAGTGCGACAGTTGCTCGGCCAGACCTATGCAGGTGCAAGCCATCAAATAAAGTCCCGAGCTGTATACTAAGTGTACTGATGCATGCGCGTGTGAGCAACGCTCGTTGCGCTGCTCAGGCAGCCCTGGAGGCATGCAACCATTTCGTTCGGTCCTAAAACAGAGATGCGCAGATTGTATACTTTTCTACATATGTATTCCAGGGCCAACAACAGCGAACATCCATAGCAAGGTCATGAGGCGGGTGTGTGGCATACAACCGGAGGCTAAGTGCCGCCCCAAGAACCAGCCAATGAATTTCCGCGCTGCTGGTGCCCGGCCGTATGACAACGCAGGCAGCACAGGTTTGCAGGGTATTGAATATCCTGCTTGGGGTACTGTTCTGTGAACGCTACCCTATGCTGCTGCCGCACTGCCCGCCCTCACATATGCACCTTAGTGATTATGGCACTCAACTGGTAGCATTCATGCCGGATGAAGATCCCGGTGGCGCCGTTCCTGACAGAACAATCTGTGAATTGAAGTCCACAGCAGGGTCTTTGCAGTTGATGGTGGTCGGCACAGTGGCAGCAGCACCGCCGCCAGGGGTGGTGGGGCAGTTTGATGTTTTGCGTCCAGGAGGAAACGGGTAGAGGTAGTAGAGGCTGTGAATGAAGCCCCTGAAGAGGCTTATCCAGCTCTCAAAGTAGGATCCTGCGTGTCCTCGGACCGTGGCGGCAGTGACAGTGGCTGTTGAGCTTCCTGCGGTGGGCTGCATGTCGGCAGAGCTCTCGGACGCCATCCCGGGTGGCAAAGGAGGGAGCGGCACAACTCCTGGGGTGGTGTACGTCCAGTTGTGTACATTTGATAGATTTGTTGGTGGCGTGTCTTCCTCCTGTGCTCGCTCGTTCCCGGCCCCGGGTGGTGTCACAAGAATAGACCTCATCATGCGAAGACTGTCAGCACTCAACTCACGGACACGTCTGGTGAACCTGTCCAGAATCCCGGTGGTTATTTGAGCTTTAAACTCAGATGTGGAAGGCCTGGGCAGGGGAGTGTGAGATGGTGCGTCACTTGTCGGAGGTATCACGACCTGCTGGCTTGGTGCTGCTGTGGTTTCCCACGGGGCCGGCCAGCGCGTTGTCTGACTGGAAACGCTCTGCGTAAGGCTGGCGAAGAGGAAGGATAGCTGTGCCAAAGCTTGACCTGCACTGCTGCTACGAATCCTTCGAGTGATCCCAGCTACCATTGTTCGCTGCATTGTGGCTGGTTGAAACGTGAATGAAGCAGGCAGGATGCGCTTACGTGCGTGTTGCAGCTAAGCCATTTCGCGGGCAGGCACAAGCTCGGACGTTGCTCTGCCTGTTGTATTCGTGAATTCGTCGACCGACCGCGACAACATCAAAGCGTAGACCACACCGCTCTACCTCGAACCGACACTGTACGGCAAAGTTGAGCAGGCACGCGCTCGTTGATCGCACATACGCGCTGCCAGCGCATGTAGATATCACACTTGCAGTTGAATCGGATGAATCTATATGCTGCCTCCCCATCACCACCTTTTGTGTGCTTTGTTTTCTAGCTTGTACCCTTGTAGCTTGACCTGTGAGTCACAGCAGTCTGTGACTCTCCCCCTTACCTTCCTGTTCCTGGCCTGTAAGTCATTTAGGAACAGGCAAATAGAGGTATAATACACCTGTACACCTTGAAATACATAATTGGTGCACGAGCCCTGCGCACACACCTCGATATCGAGGAACGTGTGCTTATACTGTACGCACAGTATCGCCACGGATTCTGTGAGCCATCACTGCGCACCACCTGCTAACTATGCTGGGTGGTCACTGGGCACCCGGCATACTGAGCGTGCACCTTGCTGGTCGTCAACCTGGCTTGCACATTTGTGGGCCGGCGTTTGGCGGGCCAAGGCTCCACTTACATGCTCAGGGACTTGTATTCACTCAGGGTTTGCCAAACTCATCAACAAGCTGCAGACACACAACAATCCTTGTCAGCAGCAGGGTTCGGTGCCAGTCAGCACGAACTGACTGCACAAGTGCATAACGTAGTTTGTGATCACGTTTCATTGCCACTTGCGTTTGGTGCTGCGTGCACGTGCCCTGCGCTCTCGGCAACCTGCCCCTGCGCGCCAGACCCAAGGCCGTCTATGTAGAAATGCTCCACTGAAGCCAGCACCTTGCAGCACATCAACCCGCAAAGCAGGTGCTGCTGCTCTTGTGGATAGCGGTCCCACGACTGCTCGCCCTCCTTGCTGTAGCGCACCGCCTGCCGCCACCAGCGGGCGCGTTACGACAGCAACGTGAAGGCTGACTCGTCGGCTCGCCGCCACAGCATCACGGAACACTCCAGCCTGTCAGGGCCAGGGGGGGGAAGGAAGGGAAAGGGCACAGACGTTGGTAGCATACGTCAACCGTATGTGGCAGCAAATGCCAGGGAGCCAGCATGTGGTACAGTCTGCTGGGAAAAGGCATTGCGCAGCACGAGCTGTAGGCGCTGGAAATGCGTGCTGCATGGGCAAAGCAGTAGCCAGCAAGACGGGTGACGGCGGGTGCGGTGACGGCAGCACATGGGCGTGTGCGCGTCATGCTGTTAACCAAGCAACACCGTACGGTGTGTGCCTATGTGCATGGCTGGTCCTTGCAACAAGGTTCCAAACGAAAAGCTATCATAAGGACCAGCCATACACTTCATGCGTGCTGACACAGTTCCGGGACACGACGGTGTGCATGGAAGCGGAATCCATGCCGGCACACATCCCGGGTCGTTGCGCGTTCACGACACGATGATGGGTAACTCACCAGGCCGGGCTGACCACATGGCGGCCCCGCTGCGCCGCCCACAGCGCCTTTTCCGTGCCGTGGCACGCCGCCACCACGTGTGTCACGTCCTCATGACACGCGCCCGCGCTCACCGCCAGCCGTCCCAGGGCCCCTCGCAGTGGCACGCTAGCCGCCGCCGCCGCCACAGCAGCACCCGGCGAACCGACACCATCCCCGTTGCCGTTGCCATGGCCGGTGCTGTTCAGCCCGTCACCTGACAATGGGGCGGCGGCAGCATCGTCGGCGCTGTGTATGCCGTTGGCGGCGCTGGCGCTCCCGACGGCCGGCTGCGGCACCGGCTGTGGTGATTGTAGGCCGCTGCTGCTGTCATCGCAGGCCGCCCCGGCGGCCTCCGCTAGCACCCACAGCGGGTGCGTGTGTGGTGAGCAGCCCCGCGGGACCAGCCTGCTAAAGCTCAGCTTGAGGCCGGCAAGCACGCGCCGCCGCTCGTCGCTGAGGACCTGCCTTACATCCCACGACGGCATTGCCTGCTGCTGCTGGGCTGCACTCGTGCTGCTGCCTCCTTTGGAAGCCGCTCCGGCGATTGCGGCGTTGCCGTTTGCGCCAGCTGCTGCTGCTGCTGTGCTGTCCGAGGGTGCGGCTGAGTCTTTGGCGTTCCAGCGCTGCAGCGTGGCGGCATGCAGCCTCAAAACGACACCGCTCAGCCGTGCTAGCATGCCACGGTCGCTGCACTCGTCCCTGCGCACACAACAATGCACCGCAACACGATGCAAGACAATAAACCAGTTACGTTCTGAAACCGTCACGTCAGCCTCACATCAACTTGTTGTCAGAATGTCAGCAGTATGCACCGTATGTCCACACCCCTGTGTGTTGGCAGGACCGCAGCACCACTCGCTATGCAGGTGACCAGGCCAGAATCCCACACGATGCGCAAATCCTTGAGCCTCATGACATGTCACCAAAAGAGCTGCCAGGCCAACACCTGCTGATGCTTGTAGACATGTCAGCACCTGGCCCACACACAGGCGGGTGTGCAAGCGCATGCGCGGATGCTTCCAGGCACTCCATGCAGGCCCAAGACGATGCAGCTGCAGGTGTGTGAGAGTCGAGGTTGTATGCGCTGCCCGATCCTGTGCGCCCATGGCCGTGCGCATGCATGTGCTACCGAGTTGCATCTGTGCCCACAAGCCGCGCCACCTTGGTGAATGTACCTCCACACGTGTGGACGACACCGCATGCACATGCAAAACGCCTCTCACCTGCCCAAGGGAAGCAGCGCCAGCCCACCTCCACCACCCGGCGCTAAGGAGGCAGCCGCGCTCCCCAAGCCATTGGCGGGGCGCAGCAGCCCGGGGCCCTCCACTCCAAAGTAGTTGTAGGGCTCCAGGGGCACAAGATTGCCGGCACCCAACGCCCACATCCAGCTACAGCTCGTCTTGCTGGGTGGTGGGAGGGCCGTCGTCGCCAGCTTGGGGCTTGCTGCTGTTGCTGCTGCGGAGGTGGGGGCAGCGGCGGCGCCCGCCAGCTGCAACGCGGCGGCAGCGGCGGGCGCGGGCGCCTGTTGCAGCAGCAGCGCGGCTGAGCGGCGGGCGTCCAGCGCTGTCAACAGCCGCTGGACAATCACCGACGCGCCGCCGCCCGAGGCGCTTTGCGGCTGCTGCGAGCTACCGCCCCCATCTGAGCTGCCCTTCGCCAGTACGCGGCTGCCAAAGGCCTGCTGCTGAGGGTCCAATAGCTCAATCATCGCGTCCGCATACGCTCGTCCTCCTCGCGTTGCTGCCCACAGCTCGAAATGCGGCCCCGCTCGTGCCAAGAGCTCCCGTGCCCCCGGCCGCAGCTTCACCCACAGCCCGCCGCCTGACGCGGCCGATCCCGCGCCGCCCCCGACGCCAGCTGCCGACGAGGACGCTGGCCCTCCTCGG
>BDDA01000306.1:0-11593 GCA_001662385.1 Chlamydomonas asymmetrica | reverse complement strand
GGGGAAGAAGCGACCTGATTATCAGGCTGATGTATGTCGTGTCGACCTGATGTATGTGGCATGCTTTGTGTGGAATCTCGCAGTGAGGAAAGCCCCTGGGGAAGCCCGCAAAACCAGTTGTTTTGGCAGCACCCCACGTGCCGTACTGCCCACATACGGTATCCTATGGGGTGTGCGCTAGCTTGTTCAGGGGGTGGGGACTGGGGAGTGGTCCATCTCCTCGCTTGCAGTCGCGGTTTAAGTGCCTTGTCAGGATTTCATCGCAGGCTGCCGTGTGTGTGCTGCTGTGCGTCAGGCAGCTGAGGGTCGTGCAACGGAAGCCGAGGGCGCGCTCGGGCGGGCCAACGCACGCGTGAGGGAGCTAGAAATGGTGAGCGTGCTTGTAAGGTGTTGGCTACAGCATGACCCCTCAACCGAAATACCGCGGTGCCTGCAGCTGGCTGTGCGTGTGCGCTTCATGCAGGACCACCGAGCAATCACTTGTACGCACTGTGTGTGTTCTCCAAATCACCCGCCACAGGCGATGGGGGTTCCTGGTCCTGTTCATGACCTTCACTGAATGCAACCAGTCCGTCATTTGACCATGACATGGCTGTCTTTGTGTTGCGTTTCATGCATGGCATCATCCAGGCTGCACGGCGGGTGGAGGCGGAGGCGCAGGACCGCGCCCAGGACGACTCTGAGACGGTGGCTCACCTGCAGGTGCGGCAGCGAGGCCCTTGAGGTGATGTATGGGCAGCGGGGCCGCTGGGCGGGCGTTGCGTTGCCAATGTGCTTGGCGTGGGCTCTGTGTGTGCATGTCAACAGCGATGGGATGGGATACGAACAGAAGAGCGTTAAGGCTGGCAAGCAGGGCGTGTTGATGTATCACTGACCTTGGCACCACCTGACATGTACGTACGCTTACACCTTGCCTCCTTGATGTACTTAGCGTCTTATCATGATGGGCACCAACGCCACTGGAGTGGGTAATTATGCTGCGTCATGCGTGCTCTGCAGGCTGAGCTGAAGAAAGCAACAAAGCAGCTGGCAGAGTCATCCGCAAACGCAACGCGGGTGGGTGCGCGAGATGCAACCTGTGGGCTGACCGATACTCACTTCGCGCAACTGCTGTATTCCCGTTTTCCACACCACGCATGTTCCTTCGCAGACATGATATCATGCATGTGTGCGATATGCATGTGTGCAATGTGTTGTCTTTTCCTGTGCATGTGTATGACATGCATGCCTACGCAGAAGACGCATAGGGCACATGGATGCCATAAAAGCCATGGACAGCCGTGTGTGCATGTGCTAATGTCATGCCGTGCGTGCATGTGCTAATGTGAGCGCTGTGCAGGCTGTGGAAACAGCCCGACGAGAGGCGGCGGAGGCACGCAACGCCACCGCCACACGCACGCGCGAGCTCGGGGTGCTGCGCCGGCAGGCGGATGTGGAGCGGTCCACGATGGAGGCACAGGTGCGGGTGTCAAGATAAGGTAACCTTGTCAGGCGGTCATATCATGTCAAGGTTAGGTACGGCCAGGATATTACCGTGAGGCCGTCAAGTAATGCATACCGTATCAGCATACAGATCAGCATATGCGTACAGATAGGTGTGTGTGACCCGGGGTGGGGGTTGGGGGGGCGCGGCGGGGAAAGGCTCACTGGCGGCCTCGCTAATTGCAGCACGCGTGCAAACCAAATTGTTGTACACTGCATACAACATGGCGGACTGTGTTGACGCAGGCAGCACGTGGCTCACATCCATGATGGGGTTACATGCCGGAATTCATTTTGCCACGTGGCCCCAAATGTGGCCCAGCTTACATCAAGTGGCCCGTGTCACGTCAGCCTGACATCATCACGCGGTTGTCGTCGACCTGACACGGCAACCTGCTATATGTGCGTAATGCAACACATACAGATGGTCGGGCTGCGGGCCGACATGGCGCGCCTGGAGCAGGAGCTGTCGGCGGCGCGTGCACAGGCAGATGCGGCTGCGGCCGGGTGGCGGGCGGAGGCGGCCGCCCGGAAGGCGGCGGAGCAATCCGAGCGCATGGCTCTGACGGCGGCGGCCAAGGCGGTGAGTATCACTTCAAGCGCTGCGCGCACGTCTATCATGGGGCAAGCATAATTGTTTACCATGATATGTTACCAAAAACGCCGAACAACAACAACACCGACAGCACATGAGATGAGTATGCAGTACGTGAAGGAGACGAGTACGGTTGCATCCAACATGGGAGCGATGCGGGATAGGATTGTGAAGTGGTTGTTGCCCGCCTGACCCCCCCTGGCGTTGCTGACCTGCCGTGCAGGCCGAGGTGCAAGGCGCGGTGGCGCAGGCGCAGGCGCATACCGCTGCGGCCATGACCGCCGCCGCCGCTGCGTCCCAGCGCGCAACGCTGGCGCGCTCGGCGAACCCCGCCGCGGACCTGCTTGCAGCGCAGCAGCAGCAGCAGCAGCAGCAGAGCCCGCTGGCGCATGAGGGCAGCGTGGGCAACGGCAGCGCCAAGGCCTCACCCTCACCAAGGCGAGTGCATTGGCTTCGCACGCAGTTTCTTGTTTTGCCGCAGCGTTTGTGCACTTCTCGTTCCATCTCAAGGCTCGCAGCCGGCCAACGAGACATCGCACATGCCATTTACCGGTATGCGTTCAATGTACTGCCTGTACTAATGCAGGCCATCGACGACATCACAGCAACAGCGCCTGCATGCCAACGCCAGCCCCACGCGTACAGCCGCCAGGCAATCCCAACAGCGCAACGGCAGCGCCCGGCCAGCCTCAGGAGCTTCCCGCCCCGAAACACCGACCGCAGAAGGAACCGCAACCATGGCATCATTTCCAGGCACCACAGCGTCAGCATCAGCGGCGGCGGCGGCGGCGGCGCTGGACCCTGCCGTGGCGGCGGCGCGAGCGGAGGGTCACCGGGCGCTGGCGGGATCGCTTGCGGAGGAGAAACGCGTGCTCGGGGACGTGCTGCGTCAGGCGCGGCGGGCGCAGGCGGCCGTCGAGCTGGCAGATGCGCGTGCGGTGGAGGTGCGTTGCTTGGATCGATGCCAACCGTCACAGCTTTGCCTTGTTTTCCCTTGCGCTCTGCGTTCTTTTCCTCGCATTCACTGTTTTGCCTGTCTGTCTTTGATCGCCTATCAGACGCAGTAGCACTCTTGCGGTGCACGCCTGCTATCGTTGTGGACATTGTCATTATTGCCGGTCATGCAACCGCTCCTTTCGCCGCCAGGTTGCTTTGGCGTCTGCCCCGGACCATTTAAAGCTCCTGGGCCTGGCGTTCCGAGCATACCTCATCAACGCTGCTGCCAGCACCAGCACCGGCACAGGCCGAGACCAGCAGGCCTCCTCCCATAAGCAGCAGGCACAAGGCGGCGGCAGCAGCGACGGCATCACAGGCCTCGCCACAGCCCTCGGAGGGTCGTACCGCACAGTGTTTGATCCCTTGGCGCTCACGGCAAGTGCGGTTCCAGACTTCCAGGCACAAACCTTTGCGATTGTTGCACAAAATCATGTGATTGGACCACAGCAGGCGTAACGAGTGTCTCGGTCAACGCGTATGAAATGTTAAAATGCTATCAGGCGCCTGTGATGCCTGAATGGGTTGCGTCGCCGAGGCGTTGCCTGCGGGGTCACCCAGATTCTAGCAAACTTGCTGGCAGGTGACCTGCATGACCTGCTGCATTCTCTATTTTGCGTACTCATGGTGTTTTCAGGGCGAGGCGGACTCCCTTCCGGAGCTGCCCTCAGTGCCGCTGGTGGGAGTCTCAGCGGCCGCTGTGCTGGTGCTGCCGCCGTCACCCGCCGCCTGCCGCGGTGCCGGCCTGGGAGCGCTGGTGCGGTCGGAGCTGGCTACGGCGTCCCGTCACGGCTGCCACCTGGTCATACTCGCGCCCGCAGGTATCGCCCTGTCCTGCCGATAGCGCCCAAACCTGGTCGAGCTGCCCCAAAGCATTCCACATGTGGCAGCATGAAGTGATTTACAGTTGGTGGCAAAAGCGCAACCTCAGTGCTCAACCAGAATATACGGTAACTTCAGCAACCGGCTTAAACGCTTGAACCATTGAACGTGTCCGGTGCGGTTTGGTACTGCACACCCACCCTGAGGCAGCCCTGTGGATTCCGTGGTGGGCCCTATCAGGCCAAGACCGTGCTTGAATGGCTTCACGCTACAATATGTCGTGGACCAGGACGGCCTCACAGCCGCTCGCACACCTGCCAGCTTATGCATGGCTGATCGTGTGCGATGTATCGATGTGTGTGCTTGCGTACATCGTCCAGGCTTGTCCAGCCCGGATGCGCTATGGGAGGGCGATGATGAGCCGCTGTGGGCCTCAGCAGCGCAGCAGGAGCGCGCTGCGGCAGCACTACAGGAGGTGCGGTTACCAATTTACCATCTATCGCTGGATACTCACTCGCCACAATGCTGATCAATATCGCTTGGCTGGCTTGGCTTTACTGGGGCACTTTTTGTGTCTCGGTCCCGATCTGAAGGGAGCATGAACCATGTGGCCGATTGCTCCTGATGCCGAACATTGCCTCAACGATCGCTGCGCTTTCGGTCAGGGAAGCAATGCCGTGGCAGCCGCACGGCCAAGCTGGGTGCGACCTGCAGCAGCAAACCTGTTTGAAGCCCGGTTTTGTACCCGCTGTCGCCAAGCGTGCTGCATAACTGATACGGTAACCTGGTGCAGGCCATGACACGCCTTTCTGCTTTGTTACCGGTTGCTGCTGGCATCGCGACACCACCCACATTGTTGCCTGTTCCCATGCGTTGCAGGCTCGTGATTACGTGGGAGGCGCCTGGTCGCGTAGGCTCACCGCGGGCAGCGCCGGGTCTGCTGCTGCTGCCGACGCAGTTGCGGCGCGCCTGGGCCTGTCGGACCCCGCCCTCGCCGGCCTGCCCGTCGACGTGCTCAAGCCGCTGGCGGTGGCCAGGGCACGCGCGATGCCGGACCTGGTGCACCTCAACTGCCCCGGCCTGACGCACCTCCGTGTATCATATGCGCCGCTGCCGGCGGCGGTTGTCGCTGCCGCGGCTGCAGAGGTAAGGCTGAACACTGCATTGCCCCCTCCTGACCTGCCTGGATCTACCGCTGCGTGTTTGCTTCACTTGTCAGTGTCGTGAGTGCTGACTGGACACACACGCGTGTTGCGGCCTCTCACACAGGAATTAGCAGCGGTGGCGGCTGCCGCTGCGGGACCCGCAGCTCAGCAGCAGCCCTCGGAGGCAGCGGCTGCGGCGCCCTTACGCCTTCCAGAGCCGGCAGGGGCGCATGCGCTGACCGAGCTGCTGACCGCGGTGCTGCACGGCAACACCACCATCACGACGCTCACGCTGAAAGGTACACTGCACAGCACTGCCCAACAACGAATCAGCACACACCTTTGACCGCCAAGCCCATGGTCGATTGTCATTTTCTAAGTGTGTCGTTTTCCCAACGGTACCATGCCAGATGCCATGCCATGCTTGCGCTATTCACTATTTCGGAGATGTCTTTCTACATGTGTGTGCTTGGCCCCTCATCCCGTCCTGCAGGCTGCCCACCGCACCACGCCCGGGCGCTGGCAGAGCTGGTGCTCTCGACGCCCGGCTGCGCGGTCGCCTGTATGGCGGTGAGCCCCAGTGGTGGCAGCGGCGGCGCCGGCCTCCTCAAGCTGCCCCTGCTGGAGCTCGCAGGGAGGGTGCCGGGTATCGACACGGTGTGTGCGCCTCTGCATCAGCGTTTGACAGCATGATGCAAAGCGCAAGCGGACACTGCCGCGGTGATGGATGTGGGCTTGCAAGCACAGTTGCTGCACACCAGGATAGGCGTGTGCACGTCCTTCTCCACACACACGCCCCGGTTACCCGCAGAGCCGTGAACACAGGAGGCTGTGCCGCCACATAACGGCACACCATTGGGCATGCACACGCCGTTGCTGCACTCTACAAGTTGTGCAAGATGTATGGATTTCCGGAGCTAGAATACCACTTGCTCTGCGCTGCAGGTGGACGTCTCGGCAGCGCCCGACTTCTCAGACGCCGACGCAGAGGTGGTGGCGGCGGCGCTTCGGGCGCAGGCGCCCCTGCTCTCCACTGTGGACGGACAAGCGCACGGCGCTAACGATGAGGCTGACGCTGTTCAGCTCCCGGAGGTGAGAGCCATGCCACAGCGAGGAAGGGTCTCTGCACAAATCGGTACGCATGGTTGCCTTGATCCGTCCATGACCAATCGTGGTGCAAATTGAATATGCCGGGGGGGTTGAAATTCTGCATCTGCCTTGGTGTGCCGTACAGTCATGTCGAGCAGCTTTGACAACAGGAAACGCATGTCACTGCGGAGCGTTTGGCCCTGTGTGTATGTGCTCGCCAAGGATGACCCTCCCCGTTGTGCTGTTACCGCCTCTGCCTCTGCCTCATCCGCTGGCTGATGCGTCCCTCATCAGGCTGTGGCATCCCCGCTGCAAGCGCTGATGCTGCCCAAGGCCGCCTGGGGCCTGGGCAGGTCCTCCCTGGGGACGCTGGTGGACGCCATCCACGCGCTGCCATGGTTGCAGACGGTCAACCGCATCAAGCTGCAGGTGCGACACTGCATGCTCCTTCAAGCACCTCAATAGACCATTGATCCGGCATTGATCCCAAATCACCTAATGAAAATTGCAAACTTCAGTGTGTTGCCACGGCGTGCTCTGTTTGGTTTAAATGGTGTGCGTTGGCTGGCATGCGCTGGCAAAGGTGGCGCGGTTGTCGGTCGCTCGGTGCAAGTAGGCTGACGGAGCTGCTGTGGCCACCCATTTCGCCATGTGCGCAGGCGGTGGCGACTCATGCCTGTGCCAGCGGCGTGTTGGACCTGGCGGGAGGCCATGGCGGGCCGCTGGTGCTGGCGCTGCTGCTTCATAGCCTGCAGGTGAGCCGGAGCAGCGACGCATGCAGCAGCGCTGCACGCACCACGTAATGCACTCAACTTGATGTGTTTCAGCAGCAGGGGGAGAGGAGTTCTTGAATGGCGCAGCAAACGTTCCCTGGTCTGCAGGAGTTTGGTGCTGACTCTCATGTCTCCGCAGCTTGTGCAGCAGCAGAGGTCACTCCAGCGAAAGCTTTGGTCCCGGCCTGCATGGGCTTCCCACAACTCGCACGCAACCCCTGCACGGCAACACTTGGTTTTCTACCCACGCCACCCAGCACGCTGCCCCGTTTGCAAACATTATGCCTTAGCTTTCATTATGCCTTTCGCTTACTACGTGAGTGGCTGCCTGCTGTTGCTTTGCACTCCAAGGCCGAGCTCCCGACCTTCTCAGCACTCAACCTCACATCATGCGAGTTAGGGCCCCAAGGAGCACGCCTGCTGGCAGAAACGGCGCATGCGTCAGCCGCGTCTGCATCCATACCGCCATCCACATCCGGGCCTGCCGCACCAGTAGCAGGCGGGGGCCTGGCAAGCATGGCGACCGCGTGCGTGGCGGACAACCGATTGGGCCCCGCGGGCGCGTTGGCGTTTATGGGCGCGTTGTGTGCTGGCGGGAGTGGTGCTGAGGTGACGGTGCTGGACCTCTCGCTGAACGGCCTTGGAGATGCCGGCTGCAAGGTGCGCCTTGCCGGTTCTCTGTCCATCTTCTCTGTGTTTTTTTCACACTCCCGGACATTTGTGTACCTGCCCAACGAATTTCAGCTTGTGACATTCACCACACGTGCGCTGTATGTTGGACGTTGTGAAGCTTGTGCAAGACTGGCGTTGGCTTGCACATCAGGCTGGCGACATGCTGAATGCTGCATGGCCGCTGCGTTGCAGGGAGTGTGCAAAGCTCTTCCGTCGTTGCGGGGGCTTGCGGTGCTGGCGCTGGCGAGCAACACTATCGGCGCGGATGGCTGCCGAGCGCTGGCCGCTGCACTGCCGGCGTGCGCCGGCTTGCAGGTGGGAAGCATACGATGCTCATGTGAACGCCTACCAGTCAAGTCAGTTTGCAGTTCTGCTATGGTACATTCTGGGGCCACACAGGGTGCTTTACTCGCTCACCCGGTAACTGCCAGATTTTGGCGCTATCAAGGTGTTGGAAGCAAACCTGTCAGCGCATCTGCTGCTTGTTATGAGGGTGTATACAACTGTGCATGATTCCTGGTGGTGTGCGATGCGCTGACTTATGCATGCCCCTGCAGGAGCTGGATCTTGCCGGCAATCAGCTGGGCGACCTGGCCACCGCACAGCTAGCGAGCGCGCTGGGCGCACTCACAGGACTGCAGGTATGTTTCTGGGTGGATGACAGGCCAATGCATGCATGTGTAGTGCATCACAAGACAGGACCAAAACATGCACTGGTGCCGCAGAATAATCCTTCATGCTTGGATCTACCGTGTCGGACTTGGTGGTTTATAGATTGACTAGACATTTTGCGGCCTCGCATGCCATCAGGAGATGTGAAGCCGTCCTGCTGGCTCCAGTGTGTGCGGTCTGTCTGCACGTGCCTTGCAATCTGGCATGCACCTCCAGCCACACAGTGACTCACGGTGGAGTCGTCTTACGCCCACGTCGGTGCACCCACATGCACCGCGGCTGTGCAGGTGCTCCAGCTGCAGGACAACTACAACATAGGGACGGAGGGCGTGACAGCGCTGGCCGGCCGCCTGGCGGCCCTCAGCGCGCTGCAGCAGCTGCACCTCTCCAAGTCGTCGCCCGGGAGTGAGGGCGCCCGCCTGCTGGCGCAGGTAGGGCCGGCAGGTGGCAGCTTCCCTGGAGTCCTACCGCATGCTTCCTTGTCACGCAGCTGCATGGGAAATGTCAACTACTGAATGTCACTGCCCGTGGTCTTTGCAGTCAATTAGGTCATGATGCATTTGCACATGGGGGTCGCCCAATCGTCTGGAGGATGACGTTCCAATAGGGCCAACTCAGCGCAGTAGCTGCCTGCAGAGCTGCACTTGACCTGGTTTATCCGCCATACTCGTTTGTGTTTGGCTGGTTCCTCGCAGGCTCTGGCGTCGCACCCTTCCCTGGAGGTGTTGGAGCTGCAGGGCTGCAAGCTGAGGGCGGAGGCTGGGCAGCACCTGGGTGCAGCACTGGCGTCCAACACACGCCTGCTGGTGCTCAACCTAGCCAAGAACCAGGTACGCCCTGCAACTGGGCATGACCATGGTTGCATGCTCGCCGGTGGCGCAGGACTCTATCCCGACGGGTGAATACATCCATGCAAGCCTTGTCATTCTGTATGGTCTGCATGTTCACGCTGTGCAGCTGGGCGACCGCGGCGCGTCCGCGCTCGCCGGCGGGCTCGCGGGCAACGCCTCGCTGGCGCGCCTTGACCTGCGCTCCAACACCATCGGCCTCACGGGCCTGCGCGCGCTGGGCAGCGTGCTGCGTGAGCGCAACGCGAGCCTGCGGGAGCTGGAGCTGGGCGACAACGACATGGAGGACGATTACCTGCAGGTGCGGTACGGGTAATGCAGTACGCTATGCAGTACAAATATTCATGTTTAGTTTGGAGGAAATGAGCATGAACACGAGGAGCCTGCGAGGTCAACGCATATCGAGCGATCTCATGCACACTGCCTAGCATCAGCACCATCCCATCCACAAGGCTACAGCATGTGGAGTGCATGTATGCACATTGGCTGGCACAAAGGCCACGCGATAGAGGGTTGTGTTTCAGCGGTTTAGCGATGTGCGTGTGCGCAAGAGTCTGAGCGCCGCGCTCTGATGGCTAAGCCGCCCCTGGGGCACTTGCGCACCCGAACAGGGCTGAATATAAATCAGTTAATTGGGTTTTGCCAGGTACATGCACAGCTACAGCACAGCGGCGTGGCACGTCTGATGCGTTTCGTAACGGCTTTGTGTGCAGGCGTTGATGGACCTGGCGGCTTCCCAGCGTAAGCTGCCGCCACAGCCACAGACATGGACACAGCCGTCCAGCCAGGCACTCCCACACCACTCACAACGCGCGCCGCAACCTGCCGGCTCCGGTTCAAGACCGGTTTCAGCGCGCGCCGCCGACTCTCCCGCAACCTCTAGAAGCGCTACCGCCCGACCGGCCTCGTCCTCCAGTGCCAAGCAGCTGCAGCAGCAAGGGCTGCAGGCTGAAGACACGCCACCTCAGAAGCAGGCCTATTACTATTTCAGCCAGCAGCAGCAACAGCAGCAGCTGAAACCGCAGCAGGCTGAGCAACACGACGATGAGTCCGTAAGGAGAAGCGGACGAGTATCGGCACGGCATGTGGTGGACGAGCCCGATGGCGTTGGTGGCGGCGTCGGCAGCGGCGTTAGTGGTCGGCTGAGGAACGGTGCCGAGGACCGCCCTGCTAATAGAGGCGGCAGCAGCAGCAATCCTCGGCTCAGCGGGAACGGACTGTCAGGAGCCGGGCAGGGGGCCCGTGTGGGCAGTGGCGGGTATAGTCGTGGTGGCGGTGGCGGTGGTGGTGAGGGCGATGACGAGCCATTGGAGGTTGTGATGAGCAGGTGCGTGCAATGCGTGACAGCAATCCCGACAGTGACAGCATGCATAGTACAGATATCTCCCCTTAGCTTTGCAAGGAGGGTGGGGAAGCGGTGGGCGGGACAGGGAGCACACATGTTGTTTGACATGGAAGCACTGTCTGTGTACATTTGTTGCCTATCATTAGGTGTGTGCATGCTGCGTGACTGCATGCTGAGGTGGCTAACATCATGGCATCGTGTTGAGAACGGGGACAGGCGAACCGAATGCTGTCCAACAAAGCGCGGCAGCGAGCGTAATCTATGCGCTGCGCTGCATTGCACACTCACAGGTACCGCTCACACAGCGGTGGCGCCTCATCCGCCGACGGTGGCGGAGCAGCGGGCGGAGGAGCGGCCTCCTCGCTCTCCCCTCGTAGTGCTATGCTGGAGCTGGCGTATACCGGAATGGAAGGTCCGCCGGCAGGAGGCACCAATGCGATGGGCTCCGCTGCCACTTCCACCTCGCGCCGAAACTAACAGCCAATACACACAAAAGACATTGCGATGCTGGTCTCGCAAGGGTAATAAGCTCGTCGATGCGCAACAGTGATTGAGAAGCTCATGCACATTAGACACAGGCAGCGGTTCAGGGTGTATTACGCTTTGCACCCTGTGTCACACGCGGCACACAGCACTGCCGTCCGTGGTGGGAGATTCACATTGCACGCAATGGACACAGAAGCGTTATTGCAACGGATGAGAAGCGTCACGGCCAATGCCCACGTGCGCATTCAGTGCTGGGATTTTCCTCTTCATTCGAACATGTCCGCCTGCAACCTCAGGCGTGCGCCTTCTGGAAGCTTGACGTGGTGACGTGGTTCAAGCCGTACAAAAGTGCCACTGTGTGTGTATTCATACCACACACGGCACCACCCTGTGACTTCCTGCCCAACCACATTCGTTACTCCTGCAAGTACCGGTATGATGCATGTTATGTTATGTTATGTTATGTTATGTTATGTTACATCAGGAGCGTGTCGGCCAAACGGCCCATGCTCCCCCCAGATGGGAACCAGCAGAAGAGGTACACTCCTGTAAGTACCGGTATGATGCATGCCATGTAGGGTTGTAAGTTTACGGTCTTACGGCCTTTTGGTGTATGTAACTACACCATTTTACGTAAATACGGTAAATAAACCTAGTGTCACGATTCCTTG
>BDDA01000305.1:93185-114661 GCA_001662385.1 Chlamydomonas asymmetrica | reverse complement strand
GGGGGGGGGAGGAGGAGAGGACTGCTGCATTATTGCGCTTCCGTGGCTGCTGGGCTGGGGCTCACCGATTTCATGGTTACGTGCATGCATGCATACGCAGGTGCCCAGCAAACCGTTCTTCGACACGGTGTCCATCAACGTCGGTGACGCCGACAAGTTTGTGAGCCTGGCGCTGGCAGAAAAGGTGAGAGGGAAACCCATGATCCCACAAACTGTCCATGCCAATTGCCTTGCCGAAGTGGCTGCGTGTTCATCTCAAATATGTTTGTTGCCACCAAACGGCGGTGTTGGAACGGTTGAGGGAAGCAGCAAGGCAGTGGGGATCTGTGTGTTGTCATAACGCCTATCCGCTGCGCAAGGGCGGCAGCATGCATGGAGAAGCCACAGCTAGGTGGGCAGTCGCGATGGCGGCAGCATCACGGCTGCAGGAGGCCGATCTCGGCTCACCTCAGCAGGCGCAGCAGACAGCTGGCGGCTGCAGCAGGCATGGCACGGCTCCAGAGCGTGCGCTGGGCGCTCATAGGACCGACCTACCACGCTGCCCATGCAGCTGCTGCCAGCTCATGGCTAGTGGAGGCAAGCTGAGGCAGGAGGCCTGCGTGTCGGCCCCAGCCCCCGGCGCGGCAGCCACCATCCTGCAGCATACGCTGCAGGTTCCGGAGCGGCTGGACCTCCAGTTGCAGCAGGCGTCAGTGGCTAGAGCGGCTCAGTGCCTCCGGGAAGCAGTGATGACCGGTACAGCGCGCTCGTGGGACCAGCGCAAGATGTCCGCAGGCAGCTCAGCGGTGTGCTGCTTGCCTTGCTGCCGCTTGATCAGGGTGCTGGACCAGCGCAAGTGTCTTGGTGCTGGCATGCTGATTGGCTTGTCCAGTCGTCCAGCACCTTAATAAAGTGGCGGCAAAGCTAAGCAGCAAGGGCTTGCTGGTTGGCAGCCGACGGTGCTGGCTGGCCCAGCTCAGTTGGTTCAAGACCCAAACGCAAGCTGCGAATGCATTTAGCGCTTATTGAGCGCTTTGACCCAAATATTGGCGCTCCTAAGCATGTGCACTACCTGCATGCGTGCCGTCGGTGTGCTGCAGGTGAACATCCGCAAGCTGGACGCCACCACCGTCAGCGTGTCGTTCGACGAGACCTCCACCATCGCGGACGTCGACCAGCTGTTGAAGGTGAATGCTGCTTCCGTCACTGCCCCGCTACGCACGCATGCATTGTTCTCTGCTGGTCTGCGGCAGGCGGCAACAGCGTCCGTGGCTGTAGTCTGCCTTACCTGCGTTCATACAGTGCGCTCCTCATTCATGATTGTTTTGCGCTGTTTGTCATCCATTGTTTCGTCATCCATCGCTTTGTCTTTGTCGTCCCTCTTTTCATCCCGGCGTTCAGGTGCTGGCGGGCGGCAAGGCCGCGGGCTTCACGGCGGCCAGCCTGGCGCCCAGCGTGACGGGCGGCCTCGGCAGCTTCGCGCGCCAGTCGGCCTTCCTCACTCAGCCCGTGTTCAACTCGTACCACAACGAGCACGACATGCTGAGGTGAGGACGGCGGAGGGGAGGGGGGGTAACGGGGGCAACACGCTTCAGCGAGTGATGGTGGCCATATTGCAGGCATTTGTTGCGTGGGGGCTGGTAGAGCGCTGCGCGTCTTGCTAACAGCGCACGTGCCATGTGGGGTTCTGACGCCACATCCCGGCGATGACTGATCACAGGAGGAACAGCTCTGTAGGGCCTCCTCGCCAGTTTGCTCAGCAGGGTGCTGCACAGAATCCCATGCACTGGTACTGCCTTGCGCCCTACTTTTGCCCTCGCAGTGCCCAGTGCCATTCACAACGTTCACGTTATTGCAACATGCACGAACATCAAGGCCTGCCTGAGCTTCTTGATGCGGGCTGTTGCTGTTGCTGTCTTGTGGACATCATGCCATGCAAATGCAATCACACGTCGAGATGTTACTGTACGTGAACTCGGGATGCGCGTGTGCTGGTCGTGCGCAGGTACCTGAAGCGCCTTGAGAACAAGGACCTGTCGCTGTGCCACAGCATGATCCCGCTGGGCTCATGCACCATGAAGCTCAACGCAACCAGCGAGATGATCCCCATCACCTGGCCGGAGCTCGCGAACCTCCACCCCTACGTACCCGTAGACCAGGCGCAGGTGCGGCTGGCACTGGGGCCTGCGCTCGGGCTGGGGCTGTGTGTGGGAGTAAAAGGGGAAGTGCAGCTCGGCACGGTTGCGCGCAGAGCATACTGGCGAGGGCGCGCTGTGAAGCGTTGATGTGATTGTACACTTGGCATCACTGGTCAGCCCGAGCCTGCAGGGCCGCATCGGCAGCTGCTCACTTGGTGTGCCATCGCCGGCGTGCACTGTGGCAGGCTGGGCTGCATCCGGTGCACTCACCCTGATGTCTGGTGTGCGCGGCCTGATGTCCCGGCATATCGCGTCTGACGTGCGTGAGCCATCTCGTGTGGTTGCGTGGCGCAGGGCTACGCGGCCATGTTCAAGGACCTGGCGGAGCAGCTGTGCACCATCACGGGCTTTGACTCGGTGTCGCTGCAGCCCAACAGCGGCGCCAGCGGAGAGTACGCCGGACTCATGGCCATCCGCGCATACCACCAGTGAGTCAGACACGCTGGTACCTGTCCTGGACTCCTGATACAGGCCTTGACGCGAGACTGGGCTGAGTCGTGCTGTGTCGCGTGCACAGCATGTGACGACTGGGTTGGCTGCGCTGCCCACCGACGTGCGTGTGGGGCCGCACTGGGACGTGTCATGGGGCGCGACACCAGGTCCCATGCGACACGAAGTCTGTGTGGATGGTTGCGGTTGATGATAGTAGGGAGCACCACAACTGGGAAGCTGCTACGAGCAGGGCTTCCAGTGCTTGCGACCCCCCGGCAGTCCAAGGCTCAGTTATCAGGGGCAAGCAGCTCGAAGAACGAGATTCCCTGGCACTGGAATGTCATGGAACACTCTAGCTGGGCTGAGGGCCACCAGGGGTCCGGGGGGGGGCCAGCTCACGCCGCAGCAGTCACGTGCCAGCACTGGCTGTGGGTGGGAGGGCGGCAGCAACGACTGTGCACTCGCCGAGGTGCAGCATGGTGTGGTGTTTGCACACTAGAAAACAGCGCTCTGGCGTGTATGAAACGGTCGCCTGTGCGCCTTGCTGCTGCGCTCAGGTCTCGCGGCGAGGGCCACCGCAACATCTGCATCATCCCTGTGTCGGCGCACGGCACCAACCCCGCCTCGGCCGTCATGGCGGGCATGAAGATCGTGACAGTGTCCACGGATGCCCAGGTGAGCAGCAGCTGCAGCAGCATGGCTGTGATGACCTCAGTGCTGAGTCCGCACTGGTGAAGAATACAGTGTCAACCTGGCCCAGCCCCAATGCAGCATGCATCCACCAAGCAATCCCTGCCAGGCGGTCGTGAATGGATTGGCAGCTTAATGGACCACTGCACCGGCCAGGAATCTGCGTGTGGGGATGCAAGCATGGTGCACGTTATGGAACAGCATGCATGCCTCATCTCCGGACATTCTCCTGCCTCGCACCCTGTCGCTCTTGCTCGCAAATACCCGCACCACACAATCGTCTGGCTACTGTCTGTCTGCTGGTGTGCGCAGGGCAACGTGAACATCCCGGAGCTCAAGGCCAAGGCGCAGGAGCACAGCAAGAACCTGGCGGCGCTCATGATCACCTACCCCTCCACGCACGGCGTGTACGAGGAGGGCGTGGACGAGATCTGCCGCGCAATCCACTCGCACGGCGGCCAGGTCTACATGGACGGCGCCAACATGAACGCGCAGGTCGGGCTCACGGCGCCCGGCATCATCGGCGCCGACGTGTGCCACTTGAACCTGCACAAGACCTTCTGCATCCCCCACGGTGAGAGCACACCCAGCCATGCAGCTCTGCGCCCTTCTCCAGAATCGCTGGTCGGTGCGGGTCTGGCTGGTGCTGAACGCACCACGTGAATGTTTTAATAGCAAAGCAGCACCACGTCTGCCATGGCCACTCCATGGTGCAGGGGGGCCTATTGAGTTTTTGGTGCTGGATTTAGGGGACCCTTGAGTCTCTGGCTCCGGCACGTGCAAGGCATGTGAGACACTCTGACACTCAAACGACCATGATGTTCATGGCTGCAGGCGGCGGCGGCCCCGGCATGGGGCCCATCGGCGTTAAGGCGCACCTCGCTCCCTTCCTGCCCACCCACCCCATCATCGCCACCGGCGCGCTGCCAGTGACGCCCAAGGACGCCAAGCCCTTCGGCACCATGGCGGCCGCGCCCTTCGGCTCCTCGCTCATCCTGCCCATCAGCTACGCCTACATCGCCATGATGGGCAGCAAGGGCCTCACGGACGTGAGTAGTCGCACTGGTTGGTTGGCATCTTGAGGCATCACTTGAGGCAACGGGAAAAGCCTGTGTTGGGAAGGGGGAGGGGGTGCACGGCAGGGGGCGGGAACATCAGCAAGCTGGCTTTTGAGTGCGGCAAAACAAACAAGTACAGCTTGCGGGCGGCAGCAAAGGAAGTGGGAGCTAGCGGGCGAGACAGCGTATTGACGAAGGCGCAGTCGGCGCTGCAGCGGCTGCCCAAATACGTATTCGCCGCTGTGGCGCACACCGGTGCAACGCCGAACTAACCCGGCAAGAGAGGCCACTGTTGCTGCTGTACCTCACCACTGATCCCACTTGCCCCCTGCCTCCTGCCCTAACTCCCTGTTGTACCACCGCAATGCACGTGCATGCACAACCGCAGGCCTCCAAGCTTGCCATCCTGAAGGCCAACTACATGGCCAAGCGCCTGGCGCCATACTACCCCATCCTCTTCACAGGGCCGGCAGGCACCTGCGCGCACGAGTTCATCCTCGACCTGCGCCCCATCAAGTGAGAGCGCCAGCGCCTGCTCGCTTGCTGCGCAGCCGTACCCTGGAGCAGCGTTGCGTTTCATCCAACAAGCAGCATTGTTGCATGTTTGTTTGCCTTGCGATCTTTTCACTTTCCCACGGTTGTGATTGCTGCTGCTGTCATTGTTGTTTTCCGCTGATATTGCACGTGGTGATCTGAGCTTGCTGTGTGCCCTTCCTGTGCATTCTGCCTTCTCTGCTTCTTTATCGTGCCCCACATCACATCACAGGGACGCGACTGGCATTGAGGCGGAGGACGTGGCCAAGCGCCTGATGGACTACGGCTTCCACGCACCCACCATGAGCTGGCCCGTGCCCGGCACGCTGATGGTGGAGCCCACGGAGAGCGAGTCCAAGCCCGAGCTGGACCGCTTCATCGACGCCATGATCAGCATCCGCGAGGTGAGCCGTAATTTTCGCCCAGGCTTTCTTTGTCTTGGTTTGAGGGCACGCGCTTGGGCCGCCTTTCCTCGTGTAGGCAGTTAGGCACAGCACAACGTCTGCCCCAAGTTTTCCCACCGCTTTCCCCACCTGCTCAGATGCAAGTTCCCCGCAGCTCCCCCGCTAAAATGGATGTTCCATTTTTCCTCGCTTATCTTCCCTTCCGCAGGAGATTCGCGAGATCGAGACCGGCAAGGCGAATGCCGACAACAACGTGCTCAAGCACGCGCCGCACGCGCCCAACGTGGTGCTAGCGGACAAGTGGGACAGGCCCTACAGCCGCGAGCGCGCCGCCTTCCCCGCGCCTTGGGTGCGCCAGGCCAAGTTCTGGCCCACGGTCAGCCGCGTGGACAACGTGTATGGCGACCGCAACCTCATCACCAAGCTCAACGCTGGCGAGGAGCTCAAGGTGGCTACCGCTTAAGGCACTCGCCGGTGCTGTTACCGCCTATTATGGTGGCGTGATGGGCAAAGCACAGCGGCAGGACTAGCTGCGGCTTGCCTGATGGGGGACGCGAGCCGCTGGTGTGTGTCGTGCGAGAAATGTGGTGGGAGGTGGAGTGTCGAGGTGTTGCAATGGGTGTATCGCGTGATGCGACGTGAATTGAACCCTGGGGGTGATTGAGGCAGGCGGGTTGCGTGAGCAGCAGCTCCCAGTGTGACTGCTGCCACTGCAGGGATGTGAATAAGCCCTCCCCTACAGCACCGTGTCCCTCATGCTGGTGCGCTTGTGCCTGGCTTGTTCGCACTGTTTAGCGTAGGCAAACCTGCGTTGCCGCTGTGAGTGAGGAGCTGCCACCCCTGCGGACCGTGCTGCTGGCAAAGCAGCGCATGCGGCGATGCAGTAAATATGGTGCGAGCGCACACCTCAGATCACGCGCTACTGCTGCGATCCTATATAGTATCCGTGCATGCCCAAACGGAACTGACTGCATGGGGGCCGTAACCTGGCACGCATTGTCCTCTGCTGCATCTTCTGTTACCGTAGTTAGCATTCATCGTTGTCATCGCTCAGTAGACCACTGCTGGAAGCCAACGGCGCCCACCAGTGCATGTGGCTGGTGCAAGCAGACCTTCCAAACGGAGACGCACAGTGCACGCAAGGGGTGCACGAATGGTTCTTGAAATGTGTGCCGTTACAGGAGCGGTGATCGGTGCATGACAATGACTGGCACGCCATATCGCCATGCTACAGCTTACTTGCGCAGCTTATTCCCCCCCCCTAACAGGGTCATGCACAACATGTTTGCGCGCTTTTGGATTGCTGGCAAGGCGCTGCAAACACTGTGTAACATGACTGGCTTCTGGGGGGACGTGTACAGTGGGCGACTATGGGTGACGCTGCGAGGTGTGCCTCCCTGTCCATCCCAGCCAGTTCCCAAGCGCAACCACAAACAGGTGCCACCTACCCGTGTCTATAACCGCAAACAGGGGAACTGGGCGGGCAGTACGAATTCTACAATAATGCAAATCCTAAAAGGTCTACAATCATGAATGTGCCCGGAAAATCAACGTGTTGGCAATTTGGGGTGCGGCAACACGACGCAGAACGCGCAGCCAGCCAGCTTGCTTGCGATACAGGTATTTGCTGTGCGGCAATAAGTTGCAAGTGAATACAGTACACGTGCCATTGCATCCACCGCAGCAGTTAAACGTACACCAACATGCACGAAGCAAATGGGTTACGCCTGCGACCGCTCAGCGGCTGACTGCTGAACTGTCGAGCTGTACCTATCCAAATAGGCGTTCACCACTGCCCAGTGCAGTATGGACGCGAAACACAGCTTAGCTCCCACATGGATGCTGATATGCATCGTGGGCCCCCCGCACAGTCTACTACTCGTCTGTTGTCTGTCGCCGTCTACAAGAATCATCATCACATGCTTCCCGCTTCACCACAGCTGCGTGTCCTTTGGCGTCTTGCGCACGGTGTTGCCTCCGCCCTGCATGAACAGGTAGGGCTTGCCGCACCCCACTCCAGGAATGCACTTGCCCACCTCAAGGTGGGTGCAGCCTAGTTCAGAGTAGTTGTTGGTGACGTGCGTTGGAGTGAAGGTCTTCCTGCTGGGTGTGGTGAAGGTGGGCCCAATGAAACCGAAGGCTGCTGCAGCCTGGTCCTCGCAGGCATCCGCAGACCAGTACTCCATGAACGTGAGGGCAGCCACCTATGTCGACGCAGAGAAGCACAGGGGAAAGGCCTAAGTTGGAATTGACACAGCTGCCAATTGCACTGGACCAGCATCCTTGAGCAGGTGGCAGAGGGTCTCAGCTTTTTCCTTGCTTGTGCTATGCAAGTATAGGTGAGCCGAGTCCAGAAGTAACACCTGGCAAACATGCGTACTTGGCGCACTGCCAGTTTAGTCAAGGTGTTCGCAGCAGGTCACACAACTGCGTCCCTGGTACACTGCAGCCACAGGTGGTGCATGGTTGAAGTGTATAAAACTGGTATTGGTCCCGTCTCAAGCTCTCCAGTCCCTTCCGAACAGGCCGCATGGGCAACATGAAACTGGTGCACACTTTTCATTGCGCCCGCCAAACGCAAGCTGAAACCACACCTGCAGAAAGCCATAGCCTCCAACGCAGCTGCTGTAGTTAGGGTAGTAGAGCGTTCCAACCTTTGTCGTTGTCTTCTGGTTCTTGGGTGCATTGCTGCCCTCGGCGGCAACCGTGAGTGACCAATACGCGCCGTCAGCATCCTGCCCGTCCAGGAAGTACCTCAAGCTGTACCTCACGTTCCGACTCAAAGGGTAATTTAGGATGCAGTGCGAACCCTCACCCTCGCCACCAAAGCGCTCACAGCTTCCGCTCCCGGCCTTCCAGCCTGTGTGCAAAGTCGGGTTTGCGTCCCACCTGAATGCAGCGCAAGCGCGAAGGTAACCAGAGGCTCTGCATCATAAAGATTGAGTCTTTTTGTCTGAATAATACTGCAAGAAGCGCTATGAGAGTCGTTTGTGCTGGCGTTGGCCCAACACGCACTCACATGCTAAATATGACCTGGGTCACCTCCTTGCCAGTTGCAGCATCTCTGTATGCCTGGGTGCCAAAGTAGCCTCCTGGACCATCATTGTGCCTGTATTGCGTACATTAGGGACACCGGTCACGAAGGCATAAAGTGCAAGCAGAGGCAAGCAAGAGGCCCGCCAAAACAAGGAGACTCGCACGCGGTGGAGTCGCACAGGAACCTGCAATGTTGACACAGGCAAAAAATACTACCACATTTGCGTTGAGGCAAAGACCCCGTTTCCATGTAGTTCAGTGGCGTTTGGGAATTGAGTCCAAACGTAAGTCATCGTCATCTCGGTTGCCCCCTCATGCACGCTTGGAAACGTGTAGTAGCCGTATCCATTTCCGGGGCTATCGGAAGCGACAGCCACAGAAGCATACACTGTCAGGGCTACAAACAGAATCGCCCAGCCGCCACCGCAAGTCGCCATGGTGGGCTACTAAAACTACTGCTAGTGTTGCACACGTAGGCGCGTAGGAGCACTCCTAGCAGCTATCCCCAAAACCCTATCTTTGTCATGATCCTGCTTCCCGAATCAGCTATGTTATGTCTTTCAAGGACGACACCTGCATTTCAAGATGCACCACCTGCATTGAAGGTGCAGTGGCGAGAAAGGACGCGCGAGCATACTGCAGTACAGCAGTCGGATTGCATCCTTGTATGTTTTCATGAATATGCCAACGTGACATGGTGAATCAGTAGAAGGGGAGTGTCATGAGTCTAAGCAAGTGTGCGGTAGGCCGATAGCAGTCAGAGCGGTACTTTTGAGTTCAAGAACGCACCTTCACGCCCACTGAAATGCACTCCGCGGATCCCCCAACCCTTTCGATCCCATGATGTGTGGCTGCATACTTGTGTCGGTGCCATGTGCTCCAAGAAGCATATGTGTTTGAGCCTTGTAGGAGGTCACCGGATGGCGGGACGGGGACAGATGTGTGGAGGAGCCTTGTGCGCACACAGTCCGCCATCACGCCAGCAGTGTCTTGCACTGACAGGGCAAGGTGGCCGTCGTAGTAATGTCAAGAGACGCCGAAAGCTGCGGCGTTTGGGATGCACAGCTGGCTCCACGACCGCCTGGTGCCACGCGAAGGCCGCAATGCTGAACAGCACTGCCAAGGAAGAGAGGGTGATGCCCAGGCCCAAGCCTTACTTCACACACACTGTCCAGCGGCACATCTCCATCCGTAGGTTTCAGGCATGCAGTACCGTACGTGAAGGGTATCAATCCTATTCCTAATTAAAGAATGTGATTCGGATTGATGAAAACGATTATTTTGGGGCCATTCGGACTGGCATTAAACAATTCGAAAAACAGTCCGGACTGGAGCTGTTTTCCGGAAAAATCACCTGGCGCTTCGCGCCTTCGCTATCGACTCCTGTGTCGCCATGTATGGTCGCCTGGGGTCTGGGCTGTGCCCTGGACCACCTGGTGCAGGTGAGCCTAGGGATGTCAGCACAATGTCCATACCAGACCTGGAATGGCAGCTTCTTTCCGCATCCAGGTTAGCAAGGAAGCCCCTGCAGCTCTTCAGGAACTTCAGCAGTGCACAGTCTGCTGTTCAGCGGAAAGCGCCCCGTTGTCGGCAGTCACCCCGCCCATCATAAGCGGACAACTCAGTACCCAGTTGCACAGTGTTTGACTGCAATTGAATCCTGCATATATTTCTGTAAGTCTTATCTGTTGTGGTGGTTCTTTGCAGGCAGCACCCTTGCAGGTGCAGCGTGTGGCCGACTGGTTTCGGTCGCTGCCTACAAAACAGCAACCTGACCCCTTGCTGTCCCAGGGAACTTGCCCTGAAGTGTAGCAACATTCTAGCATCACAATACACAAGGGTATACAGGATCCTACTTCTGAAGCTGTGTGTTTCAAGCATGACCTTCCGACCGGAGACCGGTTCGTGCTCGTGGCCATCATCACGCGACCCCGCTTGACGGATGCCTGAGCAACAAGCGTTCTCACTGGTGTAGCCTGCAGCATAGCCTGGAAAGTCCGGGTTGCTTTTAATGCTGTTCGGCATGCATTTTTGCTATTCGGAATGCGTGCCAGAAAAAAATTCTTCCGATCGGAATGTTGAATAATGATTTTTCCGCAATCGGAATGCAGTAAAACGAGCATTATTTTGGACCACCGGAATGATCACATTAATGTACGGTACTGCATGTTTTGCATGCTGGCAGAACAGAGCGGATGCCATGCAGGTTTGCTTGCAGGTAGCAGCAGGCAGAGCGTTTGCAAGTTGTGCGAAATTGCAATCGCTCATGCTGCAGCCAGCCCTGACCAACACGCACAACGACTGAGTCGAACCCAGAATTCGATGTTCGCATGCAAAGCCATGCTGGAGTCCATTTGCTGCAGCTGCAAGCTGCACCGTGCAAACCAGGCATGCGTGGGCTGGCATGCAGTCCTGAGTGCGATCTGAACGCCCCACCCACCCACCACTGTGGTAAGGAGGCAAAGCAGGCACGATGAGCATCATCCGGCTGCTGCGTCAAGCCACAGGCGCTCAAGACAACTGCTTGGCATGGTGCATTATGGATGCTCGGCTGCATGGCCACACGCCCGCATCAGTTTGGTTCATGCCTTAATCGTCGCCGGCGCCAGGATGACCAGTGATTCCTCTTGCAGAACCAAAACCACCCCAAGACAGGCTGACCTGCAGACTGTTACGCAGCATGGGGGCATATGCACCCCTCTCTGGACAGACGAGGACACCTCAGCTGCTCGGAAGGCACCAGTGCTTTCGCGCACCCTGCTTTTGCTGTCGGATCAGACGTCAGATGCTTTGCATGCTGCAGGCCCCTCACGCTGCTGATGGCATCTCTTACCTCTCAAGAATTCAGTGCACCCAGTGTACCCCACATGTAGCCTTTGTGAAAGGCTCGACGCGACCATAGTTGGTGCGGTCCAGCATTCACCATACAAAAAGTTCACAAGCTCCCAGTCTGCGCATGTACACCGGCAAGTGCCCGGAAAACCCGCGCAACCACTTGAGTATGGTTGTGTTTCCAAACTTAACACCTGAGCGCTGTGGTAGTGTGAGTGGGAACTTTCGCGGGATGTTTGCCCCATGCGTCTTCCTGGCGAGGCAGTGCAGTCAGGCGGGCCTCTGCAGCATCCCTTTATTGCTGCGCCTGCTCCTCTCCTCTACACCACCGTCCACGCGCATCACAGCAGCACCCCTGGCGAATGCAACCGCCAGTCTTTCTGCCGCACGATGCTTTCGTGTATGGTTGTCCAGCGCCGCTAAGACCGTATGCGAGCCAGAAGCAGGCGAGTTGGCCAAAGCTATGCCATGCGGGCAGTACGCATGGCGCAGGTGTGTGCTTATAGTGGTTCGTCCCTGTAGGCGCATGCACAAAACAAGGAACGCTGCTAACAAGGGATCAACGCCACCGAGAGCGTCAACAGGTGTGCTAGCGCCGGTATTCAAGTCGGGCGTGGTGTGGGGATGGACTGTGGCAAGCAGCCACAACCTTGGACAAATGTGAATCATTCGTGCAGCATGTGCAGCTTGTTTCTGCTGGGCCGTGTTGAAACCACAGCTGTTGCGCCAGGCTGATTGCTCGATAGGTGCGCTGGGCGGTGCACACGTCCGCCCAACCGTCATATTCATTAGGATGCGGCAACCCACTGTTGGACAGAGGTGACTCCAGGGTGACCCATGTCGTTGCCTAGCTATGTACAGGGCTGCCCTATAAATTGTGGGCTCGGTTGCGGTAGGCGCGTCCTGTGCTGGTGAAGCTACGAACGCGTGCGGGCAGCGCGAGGCGCAGCCTTGGCGAAACCGTTTGGAAAATGCGTGGATGAACGCCTGCCCGACGCGGAGCTGCGCGCGGGTCGTGACGCAGATAGCGCCCCACGCGGTGCCTTGGACCTTTGCAGCGGCGACAGGGCGCTGAGGTTTTAGCTCGCAGTCCAGGCGAAGTCACTTTGTGCACCATGTCAGAGTCCCTCAAGAGGGAGGCACGAGAGCAGGCAGGTTATGTTAACACGTGGGAAAGGTTCAGTGTGAAGCCATATGGCTGCAACACAGGCGATGGAGGCTGTATGGCAAGGCCAAGCGGAGATCGAGTTGGTGGGTGATGCGCAAGGCGCACGGGCAACGACCAGCGGAAAATGACGGGCAAAGCCTGAAAAGCTTGAAAGTCAATCTTGGTGGCTAGGGGTGTGGTTGCCAGGGGTATAGCATGCAAAACCGCTGAAAGTCAATGCAGCGCTGCCAGAGTGACGTGAACTTGAGCGTGAAGTCACAGTCATACAGAGCACACAAACAAGTACTGTGTGTTGCCCTTACGTGACATTGTTACAAACTGACTGTAAGTATGTGAACCTGCAAACACTGGATGCTTGGGGTGAAAGGTGCGCTTGAAAGGTGGTGACGCACCGGTGAATCGTGCAAGTGCACAACCATCGCGTACCAGTCTGCAAAGCAGTACGCTCTTTCGGAAGTGGTAGGGTGGGGTTGAGCTGGTTGGGGCCTGTAGGCTTGTTTGATATTGAACGCGTAACGGACCGAGCCCGGCGGTGGTGTCCTCGCGAAAACAGTTGCGAAAACCCCGGAAGAGGCTTTGGAACGCGTCCTCGATGGAGCCAAAGACTCATTTGCATCCCAGTGAGACGTCCGATTGGAATCAGGTGTATGTTAAGGCGCCTACATAGTGTCGAAAGTTTTGTGAGGGGCGAGCGACCGCACGCGTGGAGTCCGACGCTGCGCGTGGTGAACTGGTGATTGGTTGGCGCATGCAGATTCCCCCCCTGGAGCGCTTGGGGGGAGCATTGGTGCCGCCGCATGATGCACGTGGTGTGACGTGAAACGAACCGATTGCTAAAACACAGCCGGCCACTTTATTGGCCAACTGCCGGCAAACCTGGAGGCCACCCGGACGGCATCCTTGCACGCACGTCGTGCACATATCCACCCAGACACGCCCAATTGACGCCACCACATGACGCCGGCGCCGTTCCAGCTTGTAACTGTGCCTTTGTTGCACCGGCGTCCCCACTATCAAACGCGCCAGACCGCAGATTGTCAGCAGTGCGGCAGCGCAGTGCGCATCGTGATACCACGCCCAATCCACACAAAACGAAACTGACGCCGTGCCCTCAGCAAGGCTACACGGTTACAAGTGGACACGTCGCCGGCGGTCACAGTAGTGCCGTGACGCGGTAGCGACTCCATGTCAAAAGCGGCTCAACACTGACGCAACGCCGGCCGTGGAGCCATAGGCTGGCAACAACAGCGGCAGCGGCGCGTGGGTGTCAACACACCAAATGAACAACGCCATAGTTGTCGATAATGCCACCGCACTCTGCCATGGCACAGCTTAGCCAAAACTGTACAATGCCTGATGCCTCAGCATGGTATGGTGTCGCACGGCTGCACTGTCTGCCAGTCATAAGACACAACAAGACACTTTCATGCAAAGTGCATAAGACACACTTTGCATATGCAGTTGCCCTTGCAGTTCAGCACGTCTTGTGCTTAATATCATGCGCCATGCTGTGGGGGTTGTGCAGTACGACTGCCCAGTGGGCAGCCACGCTTGCTGCACACGAGTGCATATAGGCCGTTGGGTTGGCCTGGCAGCCTGCTCTTTCTTAGTGTGTGCGCATGCATGCGCGGCACAGACAGCTGCATGGCATATCAGAACGTTGTGTGCAACCAGAGTATGCACAGCCGTGACATGGCCACACGCAGCGGTGTTTGAGTCAGCCCCTTTGCACGTGTTTGTTTGCCCGTGTATGCACATCAACCTGTGTTTGGCTGTTTCCTTGCACATGCATGTGCGCAGCTTTGCCGGCCTTCATCCAGCGCAGATGCCCACAGACGCCCTAGCGCATTGCTTTTCATGGCCTGCCTTCCGCTGGCAGTCCGCGCCTCACGTGCAGCATGGGGCCCTGACGTCACGGCCTGCACATCATTGCGGTGGTGTTATGTACATAATGCTGCAGCATGGCGGTTCAGCACCCTACCTCGCCTGCCCGTGACAAAGGCTGAGCATATTCCAGGCAGTAACCTAAGAGCTGACAATGAAAACTTAATGACTGGGTTCAAAATGACTGACTTTGAAAACTTAATGACTGGGATGCACGCTCCTAAGCTGCTTCTTTAGGGCTTGCTTTCACGTGATCACCTTGGCGCACCGTTATCAGCGCCGCAGCACTTGCGGTCTCGGCAAAGCGCAGACCATGCAACTAGAGAGAAACACGCATTGCCAAGGTACAGGGGGGTCATATTTCACATGAGAAATTCCCTGCTTTGTACCACAGGAGTGCGGGGCAACTTTTGAACTAGAGCGTTGCAAAGTCTTGGCGGGGTGAAATCACCGTCAGTGGACATGCCACTTGCAGCTGCTCAGCCATCTTTCCCCTCGGTTCAATGAGGATTTATGCAGCAGCTTGGTGCAGCTTACAGCTTGCTTCAGACGACCTCCTGTTAAAGGCCACAACGCTCCTGGCATGGTCTCGCCTTCAATGGTCATGATGTGCAGTCGTTTACGCTGGGAACGACCAAACGGTGTAAGCAGTCTGGATGTTGGCTCGGGATAAAATAGGTCTGAGCAGCCAGGCCTGGTCTGCTGTATCTCTCTTTTCTTCATGGGACAGAAGCTTTACTCATCAGAAGCTGACTCAATGCACAGCATTTCCGGAAGCCTAATAAATTCGCGGTCCCTCAGCCGCGCGGTGTCTCATATGTGCAAGCAATATCTCTAGCGTGCTTCCAACTCGAATACGACTATCCACACCCAATACTCGCAAGCCCTTACAATTAGACACTCCTCTGCAGCAAAACAAACGCGTCTCCCGTGCCCCCTTCGAAAGCTCTAGGTGGGTTGATTCTCTGAGTGCCACAAGCTCCCAAGTTGCAGCTGACGCTGGCGTTCCAGCTGGCCGCTACCATCGGCAATCCGCTGCTCCCCTTCAGACTGTCTCGTGTTTCCCCCATTTGGGCTTCTGCCTTGCAGTCATAATGGGTCAGGGCGACCAGCGCAAGTCCCTGGATATGGAGAGTCAGGTCTCCATTGAGGCTCCCTGCAGGTTCTCCACCCCAATTGCAGCAAACCAGGAGTGGGTGCGGGGCGACCCTGGTGAGTCTTCGATTACACAACGGCACACATGGGGCGGGCCTGCGGGGATGTACAGCATGCAGGCCAGGGGACAAGACTGCTAAACACAACGCAAGGGCAGATATCATGGCCTTGCTCTGAGGGTGCTGGCCCGGAACTGTTCTCCAGGGCTTGATGCTTGTGACCTTGTGACTGTTTCATGTTTGTCAGCGACGGCGCATGGCCCTCGCATTTGCATGACACTCCAAACTCAGTCCGCGCAGGTGCCTAAAAACACTGAGCAAAGGTTCATGAAAAGTCTGAGCCCCAGCAGTTGCAGTCCATGAAACACAGTGGAACGACACTCAATTAACGACTGCGTTGGACCCTGTGTGGCACACGACCTGCAGGACCGTTTGGTCTTCTATGCTTCGGTATGACGACGTGTATGCTCATGTTCGTGACCACCTCCTGGTGAGTGTCAGGGAGCGTTTGTGCAAGCAACTGCTTGGCGGTCGCCAGGTGTGATATACGCATCTGTTCAAAGCCCCCAGAGCCCACCCCAACTGAAACCCAACTTGGTCCTGTCTGCGTTCCTTCTGTGCAGGGCAGAGAAGGCTTGTAAGTACAAGACCCCACCGGTTTCGTTTTAAAGCGCAATTGCAACGTGAACTGCTCTAGGGAGTCTGCGGTTGCCGAGAAGTTGTGGCTCTGCCATCGAGTGCTGAAAGCAATGAACACCTCCTTTCTCTTTCCTGTAGTTATCCCCACGGTCGTTTCATACGCGATGGCTTACGGTGGCGTTGGCCAACTCATCGCCGGTATCCTGGAGCTTATTAAGGGCAACACCTTCGGTGGCACTGCCTTCGCGTCTTATGGCGCCTTTTGGATCGGCTGGTGAGTGCTCGGCTTGCTAGCCCTCATAGAAGCTGCAAACACAAAGCAAACGCACCATGCTCAGACCTCGCACCGCAAACCCAGCACACCACCGAGTATCCGCACGCAACGCAGCAGGTGTGCAACGACACAGCATGGCATGAACGTAGTTGAGGTGCATGATCATGCCTTCCACCACTCACCAATCCTGGGTTTGGGTTTGCTTCTTAGTGTCACATTCAGCCTTGCCACCTATCCAATGCTACTCACCAATCCTGGCACTCTGTCCGGTGGCTGCTCCCGCTGTCTTGAACATGTGCGCATATGTGTGCATTCAGCAATGCCATGCCCCATGTTGCAACTGGCATGCCACCGACGCCCTCCCTGTGCATTGCTGTGTACTGTGCTGTGCGTTATCACCAGCCTGCCAGCAGAATGCAGAGCATCCTTGACACCCGTCAATCTACCAACTCTACCAATCACTCATGTGTATACGATTTGATCTGTACCGCAGGTCCCTGCTCACTAACGCTAGTCTTACGGAGCCCGCGATCGTGCACGCCACCATCACCGGCAAGATCCTGTGGTGCTGCCTGTGGGGCATCCTCACCACGGGCTTCTTCGTGGTCACGCTGCGCAAGAGCGGCGGCCTGCAGACCATCTTCTTCACGCTCCTCATCACGTTCTTCTTGCTGGCTGGCGGGGTGAAGAACGAGAACAGCGAGAAGGCCGCGGGCTACATCGGCTTCTTCTGTGGCTCATCTGCCATCTACACCGCTTTGGGTATGCTGTATAAGATAGAGCTGGGCTTCACCTTGCCAGGCATCGGCCCGTTCCACTGGTTTTGACGCGCTCCGGAGTCCCGCAGCATGCGATGCGTCGACGACAGTCACTGACACGGCACGCAGGACGCCACGCTGATGCAGTTTCATGCCTGGAAGGTGGTCCGAGCATGCGGTTGTTGTTGTTGTGGCTCAGATGTGGGCGGCGTCATGCAACGAGGGGCAGCAAGCTTTTCGTCTGCTTAATCTCTGGTGTCATGCGCACACCAGCATACCGGTACCAGCATACCAGCATGGCATGCACAGGCGCGGTTGGACCTTGCACGCTTCTGTGCGTGTGTAGCCTGCGGCGTTGTTGCAACCAAATTCAGCATTGCCATAGATAGGGTAGCGTTGCTGGCACATCTAGCGCTGTAGGGAGAGTGTGTGGTTTGCTGCGATGAACCAGCAAGCCCAGGCCAACTGCGACCTGGGTGGTATGGCCGTTCGCAGCATCTGCATTTCGCTCCCGCCCAGGGCAGGTGCAGCTAGAATGATTGTTTCTTCCTCTTCCCTGCCCGCCCCCTCCTCATCCCCCCGTCAGGCATTAATCATGCACAAATGCATGATTATAATGTTGGGCGATCTGCATTTGGTCATAGCCTGACAGGTACTGCCACCGAATTTCACCCTCTTGTGGTCACGATATCAGGGCGCTCCTGAACGCTTCCTGCTGGCCCTCCATCGTATTATGCGATCACAGGAAGCGGGTCGCTTTGCCATTGCTCGTTCATGTGGCAGTACGTAGCCATGCCACGCACACACTCCCGTGCAATCCATATCTTGTTTGCGCCGCTCGTGCTGCAGGGCAAGGCTGTGTGGTTTGTGTGTGTGTGATTTTCCTCAACAGCAATCAAGCGAGAACTGACAGCACTGCGGGCGTTCATAGAGGAGCGTGACTAGCTGCCCCATCTGGCCTTGTGCATCCACGTTTGCATCCACGGTCGCATCCATGCGCTGATTCATATTGTGTGTTCCCGCACATCCCTTCACCCCCACTCACCTGATTAGTAGTGCCTGGCTGTAGGTTAGGTTCAGGCTGTTCACACTGGACGTCTCTAGCCGTGGCCAGTACTCCCTTGTAAATGAGAGCAAATGGCTGCTATATGTATGCATGTAGCCCACATGCCATGGCCATGGCGAATCGCCCCTCGCTTGTTGACCCAGCTGCGGTGCTGTCTGCCCGCCTGTCCTCGGGGCAACTGCCGCTCACAGCAAGCGTGATAACTCTACCAAGCAATGCCCGCCCTATGAACCCCAAGTGACACCCACGCCTACACGTATGCCTTATAAATAGCAGTATCCTGACAGTGTCCATTCCATGTTGCGGTGCCTTCATGCCCCGCAAAGCCCCTCCAATTCATGTGACCATTGACGGTGTGCGCCGCGCGAGCGACTCAACGCACACCATTTGCTCGCGGCGTCCATCAAGGCCCCCTGGCAATGACCCCCCGTTGATGCTTGCCTTTGGCGCTGGCGCACGTTGGGCCACCGACCGCTTGGGTTATGTCCCTTTTCCAACACGTTTTCCCATGAGAGTGATTGCACCGTGCGCGCCCGGTGGGATCGCCCCAGCTATTCTTTGCGCTTTGCGAGCGGTTTACGTATTGACTGAAGCACCATTATGGTAACACATGGAACTGACATGGTGAAACATGGAATTGACTGATGCTGTACCCCATCGGTCATGCTGTTGGCATGCCATATTCTGGCACAAGCACACAATACAACGTGGGTGTAGCCTTGCTAATCTGACAGGTTATGTGGGCGGCTTGATTGTTTATGAGAGCTGGAGCCACCAAGCAGGTCCAGAGTGCAGCTTGTAATGCTCGTATAGTCTTATGAGCTGGAGCCAACGCAGCAAGCCAACGGCCCGGCTCTGCCAAAGCAGAATGCTTCCACGGCCGGCGTCTGGTAACAAGACAAGGTATATACACGCTGTGTGACAGTCGAGCCTGTAGTATGCTGACACGCTGTTGCAGCGCTGCATGGGCCCTATACACACATACCCAGCGGTGTGTCGGTATGGATGCAAGCTCTTTTTCAGAGAGGTCAGTGCACCGCAGGGGAGGGCAGCGGGGATACCCACCCTGGAGCACACCCGCATGGACAGAGCATGTGATGGCGCACCCGCATGCGCCGTGCCAGCACCCCAGCTGGAATTGCATGGTGCTCTGCGCCCTACTGCTCTTCTCCCCCTGTCCTCGTCTTGCACTTGCACACCGCCTGTTCCTTCCACGCATGGGTGGTTGGCGGGCATCGGCGGTTTGGACGGAGCTCCCTCCGGAGGGCCATTGTCATGTTGGCGGGGAACAATCGATGCATATGCCCGTCCCAGCAAGCTCCCATGCTGGGTGAGGCGACAGAGCATGACAGCGCTGGTTTGCCGAGGACTCGCGACTGCGGTGTTCAGAGCCTGTGGCCGGCACTATGCTAGGCGCGCTAGGGCAACGCACAGGCATTCTCTGTTGTGTGCTTCAACAGAGAGTGCATGTCCATGTTGTGAGAGGGTAGGCTGCAGCGGAAGGCATGCGCAGCGCCTTGGTGATGTACCGAGCAGCTGTGCACGGCCACGATTCCACAATGCTTTGCCATTCGCATAGTGCATGACTCCTCTCACCCCTCCACTCCTGGCCATACAGTACTTGACTTTTGCGTTATTGCTTTTGCACTACCACAGCTCCTCAAGTAACATGCCGAAACGCAAGGCGGAGGCGCCGCCTGAGCCCGCTTCTGAACCAGCGGAAGCGGACAAGGCTGAGGAGCAGGATGAGGATGAGGACGAGGATGAGGACAGCGAGGAGAGCAGCAGCGAGAGCGGAGACAGTGAAGACAGCTACCCAGACGTATCAGACGAGGACGCAGCGGACAGCCCAGGCGAGGATGACGAAGAGTACAAAGAAATCAACGTTGACTTTCTCTTCAACGACCCAAAGGAGGAAGACTTTCTGGGCCTGAGGGCACTGCTCACGAACTACCTTGACGGCGAGCAGTATGACGTCAGCAGTCTGTGCGACGCTGTGATCAAACAGGTGCGAGAGGGCGTTGGCGTACTGTCCGCGACGCTGCCGCTGCGTTTCGGTGGCGGCAGCACACCATAACGAATTGCACCCGGAACAAGCGTGGCTTTCCTTGTGTAACTGCTTGTTGTATGCAGACCATGGTGGGTACTGTGGTGAAGTCTGAGGAAGACGGGGACCCGTTTGCAGTGTTGACGGCCTTCAACGTGGCTAAGCACAAGGATGCTGCGTTTCTCAAGCAGCTGCGGGAGTTTATGGAGGCACGCTGTGCTGATGCAGCGGTTAAAGCAAAACTGAAAAAGGTAAGTGGTGACGAGCGGGGTGCACGTCGGTGATAAAGGGGGGGGGTGCAAGCATGAGCCGGGGTGCGCTTCCCAGCCGCCTTTCAGCGACAGCATAGCCATGTTCCAGGAACTCACTTCTACACACAACTCGTGCATGGTCACGTTGCAGGCTTTGGACGACCGAGCGACAGCGGTGATTGTTTCGGAGCGCCTGATCAACTGCCCACCAACAATTGCCCCACCGCTAACCCAGTTCTTGTTTGACGAGATATCCTGGGCAGTGGAGGACGAAGATACACCGGTAAGCAGACCCGCTTGTGGGCTTGTCGCATGCGTGTGCTTTGGCGGCGATTAGGGGTCAGCACTAAGCACCAGCACTAGCGGCAAGCAACAGCGAGCCAGCACAGTGTTGCACTTGCAGCTCCTCCGGAAAAACGATTACTCCTCCGTAATGTTGTTTCTTGCCCCTGTTGATACCGTACGTTGCATTCTCATGCTGCACACTTGTGAGGTTGATGGGTCAGCAGTGCCGAAACCGTTGTGCACTGCCGCATGAACAGCTCACTAGTCCCATGACTCTGTGGCCTTGCTTGCTGAGCTGCTGCATGACGGCGACAGTGCTCAGGACTCACAACTGCACTGGGAATTGTCCTGCTTGTCAGCGTTGTCACTCAACCGTCGATGCCTACTCTGTCGTGCCTTGCAGGAGGCGCGTGAACAGTTCAAGTTCCAGCGCTACGTGGTGCTGTCGCGTGTGTGGGCAGACCCACAAGAAAGCTCACTGCCAGAGCAGCTCATGCCTCCACCGAAAAGCAAGCCTGGGAAACAGGTGCGTGCGATTTGCTGCCGCAAAGTGCCAGCACAAACTGGCAGCTGCGTCAGCCCACACCGCCGTATATACATGCAGCGCGTGCAGGTTTTGGCTAGGTGGGCTGCCATGCATCAGCTGCATGCGCAGCCAGTTCTCACTCAACTCAAGTGGTGAGCATTGATGGTGCACTTTGCTTGCGAGCCCACATCCAAAGGACCCTGCATGCCAGTGCTGGGCAGCAGTGGTAGCCTGCTGGGCTTTGTGGAACACACACACGCG
>BDDA01000305.1:65782-92193 GCA_001662385.1 Chlamydomonas asymmetrica | reverse complement strand
GTATGCAAGGAGGGGATGGGGGGGCGTTGGGGCCCACAGCTGCACATGAACGGATGATACCACCATGCATCACTGTATCCCCATTCCCCATGGTGTACCGCTGGCGTCCCACCCTTTGCCCTTAAGCAGGGCGCCAGTCGGGGCCGCAGCGACAGCGCCCCCTCCACCTCCTCTGCTGGCCCATCAACATCAGCAGCAGCAGTCGGGCCCTCAACCTCCGGCTCCGAAACCATCGTGTACGTGCGCCCCGAGGACGAGTTCCTTCACAAGGTCTCCGCGTGGTCCTTCACCTTCCCGGTGGAGAACCGGCCGGTGCCCAAGGACGAGCTGCGGCCGATGCGCCTGGTGTACTGCGTTGAGGCCGGCAAGGTTGCGTGTGCACGCAAGGCGCTGGACGCCGCCATCGGGAACAGCGCTGCGGAGAAAGACTAGGGACTGAGGACCTGGCTGTTTGGACTTGAGGCCGGACAATCATAGGCAAGCCAGCTGCAAGGGCAACGAAGGAGCGGATGTGTTTCTTGCCCCTAATGATTACACTTGAAATGCCCTGGTGATTACACTTAAGAGGTGGTACCGAGGTGTGGCAGCCAGGAGCTAAGAGGTCCCACATGGGGTATCCGGCGGCTCTCGTTGTGGCCACGGCAAGGGCACTCATCCGCTGTCGCATTGCGACGGTTTTGGTGCTTGTTTGCAGGCTATGAGTAGCGCGCAGCATTGCGATACACATGCGAAATGCACACCGGTGTCGAGCTGCGCTGTGAACAAGCTGTTGCTGTGATGTTGCGCATCGGCCTGGACCCGGCAACCATGCTTTGGCTAAGGACCTCCCAGCCTGTCCCCACCAAGCATCCTGCACGTTCGCCGCAATAAACCGTGCTGCACCCAGGCCAGGTTTGCTTGTGGGCTTGGCTGACGCTGAGGCGACTGCAATCATTCACACATGCCACCGCAATGCCATCCGCACAATATCTTGACGAATTGTATACAGGCGGCAAGGCAAAGCGGTGGGGGATGGCATTGCGGCAGCTCAGCGATCCATGCGTTTCCGCCTTTCCGGTAATGATGATTTGCTGCCCAACTTGCACCACTGCATCTTCCCCGTTCCACCTCGCCTGCAGCGCCCCCCTCCATGCATGCATGGCTCTCAGCCAACAAGAGCGCTTTTGAATGGTGTTTCGTCGTCTGCAGGCGTATCTTACCCAGCAGCCACCTTGTCATCATGTGGCTGCCGGCGCTTGAAGCTGCAGGTGACGTCTGTGTCGGTGTCGCTGGCTGCCGCCCCACGAACGAGCGACCCTTCCTGAGCGGATTGCCCACCAGGACACTTTGCATTCGTTCTATGTCACCATGTGCATACAGCCCAATCGCACGCACTATGACCGGGTGATCAATTTAAACACATCTGGTGGCCATGCAGGCGCACACGGGCAAGCCCTTGCCACACCATTGCATGTGTCAACCGTTACCCCTCGCTGCATGAGGCACATGCGTGCCAGACTGCTGGCACCATGCACACATACGGTAATCAAGAACGTGAATGCAGCACGCGACACTACAACCGTCAGGCCCCGCAGCAGTAGCGCCCGGCGGATGTTGGAGTTTCGCTTGAGGTGGAACGGCCTGTATGTCTGTTTGCACTGGGCTGCAACTGTGAGGGTGATGATAGAAGCACCTGCCATGCTCAGCAGTACGTACGGCTTGCACTCACAGCTTTCTAGCTGAGGCCGAGGGGTACCCCAGGATGATGACAAAGGGTCAAGAAGCACGGAGCGAACATTTCGCGAGTGCCGCTCATGTTGCGGTGGCGTCACCACTCATCAGCCCTGAGTACCCTGAGTCCATCGCACCACGCAACCCATTACCGGTATGCAACCCAAATTACCCAAGGCATCAATTGGTTTGTGCTGCCTCTGTTGTAACCCTTCAATTGTTTGTGCTGCTCTAGTTGTAACAGGCTGGCATGCGAGTGGTGTTGATTGGGTCTGCACTCCTGCAGGTCACTGAGCGTGGTGGAGCGCGTAAACAGCGTGCACCAGCACCATGCTGCAGCGCATGGCACATGGAAGGGCCAAAGAAGCATCACGCAACACAGGGCAGCATCATACCGGAGTTGCATATATGACCCAACTGCAGCTAAACGTTCGTCGGCGCAATGCCCTGCGCAGGCTCACTGCGGTACTGAACCATGCGCCGGTGTCAAATCAGCATTCAGCATGTCTTCGGCACGCAATCCAGGTGGACCTTTCCACAAGCCATACCCCTGAGCTATACTAAGGCACTGGGGATCCGTCATGCTCCGGAACTCCCGCTGTGAGCTGCAGATTGGCCAGCACCGTCACCACAGACAGCGCACAGGCCTCCTGATGGTATTCCATCTTTGATATGGAGTTTCCACAAAACTTGCACTTATGGTCCATCACTTCAGAGCTCAGGCCAACCGAGACCAAGCCTGCCTGTGTGCACTGCGAGACCAAGTGCGAGACCACGCTCCACCACACTCTGAAACAAAGCACAGCGGAGTGCAACCAGAGCCGTTTGTTTTGTCAGACGTGTTTTGTTCAGATGTCATCGATCCTGGTTTGTCTCTTGACTTGGAAACCCCTTTCCATAATATAACGTATTTCCATCGTCATTGTCAGTCGCTGTGACGGGTAAATACAGGGAACGCCAAGTTCTGTTTCACTTTCTGATGGGTCGATTGGCACCTGTGGCAGGCCTCAGGATGTGTATATAAGCCCAGTGTTACGCACACAGCAAGCTGTCTGCTTTGAAGCAACCGTGTGTCATCACCAACTTGCACGTCAGTTGCCGCTTGCACAGGACACGTGTGTCTGACCACCGTTGCTGCAGGCCTGCCATCAACCCTCCAACACCACAAGACTACTGGTCAGGAAAACAGCCTTGCTCCCACCGCCACCAGCTCACACCTGTGTCCACTTGCTCCTGCACAGGAATGTCCACCAGCATGCTACGTGTCCCGCTGTATGCAGTGGAGCGTGCTGCCCCGCGTGCCAAAGTGTGCGTGACAGGCGCCACTGGCTACCTTGCCGCTCACATCATCCAGCGCCTGCTGGTGACGGGCCACACAGTCCACGCCACCTGCAGGAGCCCTGAACGGAAGGAGACTGTGAGCCACCTGGTCGGCATGCATGGCGCCGAAGACAAGTTGCGGCTGTTCAAGGCAGACCTGCTGCAGCCTGGTAGCTTTGATGACGCTGTGTATGGCTGCGACTTTGTCATCCATACTGCATCGCCTTTCGTCAATGATGTGCCTCCCTCAGAGGTCGAGGCCAAGCTGCTCAAGCCTGCAGTGGATGGAACGGCGATGGTGCTTGGTAAGGCCCAGTGCTACTGCTGCTTCCCTTCTTAAACCAAGTTAGATGCGAATCACTATAGGTCACCTTGCTTCAAGCAGGGTGCAAGCCAAAGCTGCCTTGCACACTCGTCTGTGTTCACTTGAGCAGTGCAGGACCAACAGAAACAACCGCAGTCAATCAGCCTTTTCTTTGACCCATACGAGTCGCAAGGTTTTGTGACACACCCTGGTGCTTTTGAATTTATACATGCAGAGGCTGTCAACAAGGCGCCAAGTGTGAAGCGGGTGGTGCTCACGTCCTCCTGCGCATCGATTTACCACAACGGGCACGACAAGGGAGTCAACCACGTATTCACAGAGGCTGACTGGAACGAGACCTCCTCCGCCAACAGTCTGGCCTATTCCTTCAGCAAGAAGCTGGCTGAGCAGAAGGGCTGGGAAATTGCCCAGGCACAGAACAGGTAGGTGTTGCTGACTGAACCTGTTTTTTTTTTTTTTTTTTTGTTCGGACGAGAAAGGCTGCAACGTGGTATCGGCAGTACTGTGACAGCCATATAAGGCTATCCTCACCAACCATCATATCAGAAGTGGCTTCCCGATCTAGTACGAGGCCAGCTTCCCTGGCAGGGCGATTGAACAATGCACCGTTCGGTGCACGCGTATTTGAGTGTATGTGCGAGGGAGCCCTGCATGCACCCTGTGCATCATATCATGCATCCTGCGTAGGTGGAGCCTGGCGACTATCAACCCTTGCTTCATTATGGGCCCCCCAGTGTCGCCCCGCCACAAGGATGCTGAATCAGTGGTGCTGATGACCCGCATCCTGAAGAACGAATTCGCCACCGCCTGTCCCCGCCTGGGCCTGGGCTTTGTGGACGTGCGTGATGTTGCTGCGGCGCACTGCGTCGCTATGGTGGCCCCAGGCGCAAACGGCAGGCAAGTCG
The DNA here is from genome assembly GCA_001662385.1 of Chlamydomonas asymmetrica. Taxonomy (NCBI): domain Eukaryota; kingdom Viridiplantae; phylum Chlorophyta; class Chlorophyceae; order Chlamydomonadales; family Chlamydomonadaceae; genus Chlamydomonas; species Chlamydomonas asymmetrica. Next base: position 87,933 of record BDDA01000305.1, on the reverse strand, counting down.
TCCATGCAAGTGCACCTGCTGCCTGGCATATGCGGTGCATGGATGGGTATATGCTCCAGGCACTGCAGACAGGCCAGCCACAGCCGTAACATGCGTCCTATCCTGCACGACACGCGATTTAAGAATGCCTTGTGCACCAAAACAAATACGGTATGCGCATGCACCATGTGGGCACGTCCAGAAGGCCCCATGATCCAACACCCAGAAATCTGTGCTTGGCTTGCCAGCACAGTACGCGTTTCACCTGTTCACCTCTCTCATGTGCTGCCACATGGTGCCCCAGACTGCTCTGTCTGCCTGTGTCTGCATGCATGCATTCATGCACGCACATGCGTGCATGCAGGTCCTCTCTCTTGCATGCCCCCTCATTGGTGGGTCCTTCCTGTCCGGTCAGCTGCCTGCGCTGACTGTACACGCACATGTGTACTGCCCCTGTGTACTGCCTGCTGTACTGCACAGGTACATCGCTGCATCTGAGAGCATGGTCATAGGTGATGCAATCCGTGCGCTGCGGGACGCTCGCCCGCAGTACCAGCTGAAGGCTCCCGGTGTCGCGCCCCCCAAGTGGCTGCTGATGCTGATTGGGCCATACGTGGGCCTGCCCAGGGACCTTGTCGCGTGAGTGGGCGATTCTGCGCAATCGCTGTTCCGCCTGACAGGACGGGTTTGTGCGAAGCATGTGCGTCCAGTTCATGCTGCTGCGGCATATAAGCGTTTGACCCATATTGTTCTGCTTGTTTGCGCGGGCACAAGGGCGCACACCGTGCATGCATATTACGCGTATCGCAGCGCCTCAGACAGCCACGAGTGCTCCATATCAATGGCATAGAGGCTCGATTCAGGGCTCCATGTGACTTTCACAGCTCTGACCCTGCGTACGGTGTGTGATTTCTCTGTGCGTTTGTCCCACTACAGCAACGCCGTCAACTGCACCCCGTACTTCAGCAACAAGCGGGCTAAGGAGGAGCTCGGCCTCAACTTCATCAGCGTGGCGGACTCCTTTGCTGAGATGGCGGATGGCATGAAGGCTCTCAAGCTGGCCTGATCGTGGAGGGCTGTACCATGCCAAAGAGCCTAGGACCGGATCAGCAGGCTCACCTGCCTCTTGAGTGCTGCCCAAACCCAATGCGGAGAACCTCAAGCGCTTGCCTGCGAAGATATGTGCTAGGTGCCGTGCCCACGCATGCGTGCATGCACAATGCCGCTTGCACATGGGTGATGGAACATACTGCTGAGATGTGAATATGCAATGATGCCATACGCGCATGCATTCATTAATGTTAGCACTATGCATTATGCCAATTGTGGTGCATATACATACAGTGACATGCCGCTGGCCGCATCTTTCTGAGCAGGACGCATGCCGTGTGAATACCGTATATGATAGTAGCGCTAAAGAGGGATGAGCGGCAAAATGTCAAGAATATCAACCCCACACTGACAGCAGGCTGAGTTGTTCTTGGGCTGTACAGCACGGACCCCTGGTTGGCAGTGATGGTGGCGGCTGACGCGCGCAGCACGTTGTGTGGCAATGATTAAGGCTGCTCGGTGCTTCTGCTTCTGAGCGAGCACAGCCACGTGCACGTGCGCTTCGCGCAGCGTATAAATATGGCCACTGGCCTGTGTGCTGTGCTGCGCTGGATGCAGACAGGACTGGCCACGTGCCCTATCTTGTGACAGTAGCAATTACAAACCTGTGCTGTTGAATGCAGGATGCATCACCAATGCACCATTATCATGCAAGCGTAGCACTTAGCACTTAGCACAGTACCGGTACTCGCCATGCTTGGTGATAGGCGAATAAACCTCAACGCATCTTCGCATGTGCCGACCTTCTGGCATTGCAAGTTTCAAGCAAGTGTGTACAGCATGCAGAGCATGGGCTATCTTTCAAAACACAGCTGCGCTTGCATTCCGCTTGCCTCAACCGGATCTCTTGAGTCGCGCTGCTGCATGCATGCACACAGCGTGCAGCTTGCTCAAGTACCTCGCTCGCCTGAGGAGCCCTGGCTTCGCCATTCTGCTGGCAGTTTCCAACACGCACGTCGGTGCCCGCTTTGCTGGTCTCTGGCCTTGCCGACCTTGGGCGTTCTCTCTCTTTTGAGCCTCATTCTGTTGTCCCTGTCCCTGCGCTAGCCCGGCATGGGTTTCCTGTGGGACTCTGGGGTCGTCGGGCCTGGCCTGTCGCATCACCGTGTGCTCACCCGGCGGTGCTTTTGGCGCCTGTAACCGTTCCTGTCCTCAAGAATACGCGTTCCTGGAGGCACACCCACCTTTGGTAAGTCACCTGATGCAAGGCCGACGCATCCACCAGACACCCAGACCGTGGTACAGCGCTGGGCTGTGCAGTCTGGGCCTGCTCTCTGCCGCTGCCCGGCATGCATACTGATAGCGGATATACCATGCGTGAGAGCCGTTAATGCTTTGGTGGCGCCGCCACTCCGGCACTCGCTGACCACCAGTTCATTACGCTGAACAACCCGGTACGCAACCTTAGGCATTGATTGTGTGTGCTGCTCGCCTGCTCATGCTGTGGCCCCGCCGATGTGGCCAACATGGTAAGTGGTTCTGAACCATGTATTAATTTGTTGGATGGTCCTGCAGAGTTCACTACGCATGGTGCAGAGCGCGTGAAAACTGCATGCCGAAGCACAGAACGCCTTGACAGTGCTCAAGGAGCAAGCTTGCTGAACCATGTGCCAGTGTCAGGTGCCCTGAACGTCACACGTTCAGCGCGCTGTAGCCACAAAACCCAGTTGAGGTTTTACACTCTTACATCCCAGCCTTGAGCTACGCTCTGGTGCTTTCGTCCTGCTCCGGAACCACCGCCTCGAGCGGTTGGTGGCCAGCAACGTCGCCCCAGACTGTGCAAGGGACAATTGATGGTATTATATTCTGATGTTGAGATGTGCAATCCTTGCACGTATGGTTTGTCAACTCAGAGCTCAGGCCAAGCCTGCTCTTGTGCCATCGCGAGACCACACACCGCCACGCTTCCTTACAAAGTACAGCTGAGCGCAACCACGGTCCTTTGTTTACTTCAGAAATAGCTTGTATACATTTAATGGATTGTGGCCTAATTCTCAACCGATAACCATGTTTCCATAATATACTGGACTTTCCTTGTCATCGTCAGTCACAGTGACGAGGAAATACGCGGAATGCCTAGTTCTGTGCCACTTTCTTATGGGCCTGTTAGCGCCCATGGCAGCGTTCAGAATGTGTATGTAAACCCATTGTTATGAAAGTAGCAAGCTGTCTGCTTCGGTAACAACTTGTCACTTGCGCCTTCGCCAACTTGCTTGCGCGTCCGTTGTTGATTGCGTGCCCAGGACACCTACCTGTCTGTGTCTGACCACCATCGCTGCAGGCCTGCCATCACCCCACCCACACGACACGACAATTTGCGGGCAAGAACGCTTCATTAGCTCCGTCTTGCAACGTCTCTGCCGCTTGCTGTTAAAATGTCCACCAGCACGTTACGCGTCCCGCTGTACGAAGTGGAGCGCGCCGCCCCGCGCGCCAAGGTGTGCGTGACAGGCGCCACTGGCTACCTTGCAGCTCACATCATCCAGCGCCTGCTGGAGACGGGCCACACAGTCCACGCCACTTGCAGGAGCCCTGAACGGAAGGAGACTGTGAGCCACCTGGTCGGCATGCATGGCGCCGAAGAAAGGTTGAAGCTGTTCAAGGCAGACCTGCTGCAGCCTGGTAGCTTTGATGACGCTGTGTATGGCTGCGACTTTGTCATCCATACTGCATCGCCTTTCGTCAACGACGTGCCTCCCTCAGAGGTTGAGGCCAAGCTGCTCAAGCCTGCCGTGGATGGAACGGCAATGGTGCTCGGTAGGTCTTACCTTCTTGAACTAGGCTCGAAGCAATTCTCTGCAATTCACCTTGCTTCAAGCAGAGTGCATTCCAAAGCCGCGTTTCACGCTTGGCCGTGTTCACGGGAGCAGTGCAGGACCAACAAACACCAATCATCCTTTTGTTTGACTTGTATAAGTCGTAAGGCTTTGCAACGTGCCATGTTGCTATTGATTCCACATATGCAGAGGCTGTCAACAGGGCCCCAAGCGTGAAGCGGGTGGTGCTCACGTCTTCCTGTGCATCAATTTACCACAACGGCCACGAAAAGGGAGAAAACCACGTATTCACAGAGGCTGACTGGAACGAGACCTCCTCTCCCAAAAGCCTGGCTTACTCTCTCAGCAAGAAACTGGCTGAGCAGAAGGGCTGGGAAATCGCCAATGCGCAGAACAGGTAGGAGGTGCGGTTGCAACGTGGCATACAGCGCGGCACAGGCAGTCCGGTGACAGCGGTGCAAGTCTGTCCACAGCAAGCTCGTCTCATAAATGGTTTCGCGTTCCAGCGACAGGCCAGCATTCCCAGTTCACGGCAGGGAGATTGAACGACGCACCGCTTGCTGTACATACGCGTATCGCAGCAGTTGAGTGACTTCCCATGTGTTTAGAGTGCTGCCTGCACCCTGTGCCTTATGCACCCTGCGTAGGTGGAGCCTGGTGACTATCAACCCTTGCTTCATCATGGGCCCCCCCGTGTCGGCCCGCCACAAGGATGCTGAATCAGTGGTGCTGATGACCCGCATCCTCAAGAACGAATTCGCTACCGCTTGTCCCCGCCTGGGCCTGGGCTTTGTGGACGTGCGTGATGTTGCTGCCATGCACTGTGTCGCTATGGTGGCACCAGGCGCAAACGGCAGGCAAGTCATTCATGGTACTGGAGCAGGACAGTCTGCTGGTGCGGTGCACATTTGCACCGTGCACATGCCGGCAGGCCAGTCACAGCCTGAAGTGCGCATGCATCCCATTCCGCACGACACGCGATTCAAGATTTGCTCAACATCCACGAACAATCTGCCAAGCATCTTGTGGATTCACTTGAAAGTCCCCATGACCCTACCACCCAAAGGACTGTGCTTGGCGTGCTGCATTCTTCAAACCACCTGTTCAGGTTTTGGGGTGCGCAAGCTCGAGCGTGCTTCACCCGTCCACCTCTCGCTTGCGGCGTCACATGCTCGCCCGAGAATGCTCTAGGGGCTTTTGCATGCATGCACATGCACGCACACATGCGTCCCTCCGCAAGCGCAAATGCACAGAGGCTTGCCTCCTCCATGCCCCCTGAACGCTGGGTCCTTCCTGTGCATTAGGCTGCCAGCGCTGACTGTATCACATGTGTACTACTGCTGTGTACTGCCTGCTGTACCGCCTGTTGTACTGCACAGGTACATCGCGGCCTCCGAGAGCATGGTCATAGGTGACTTGATCCGTGCGCTGAGGCAGGCGCGCCCGCAGTACCAGCTGAAGCCTCCCGGCATGGCGCCCCCCAAGTGGCTGCTGATGATGGTGGGCCCGTACGTGGGCCTGCCCAGGGACATTGTCGCGTGAGTGGGGATTGCATCTCGTGCGCTTTGCATCATTAACTGCATTGTGCAATATGTGCATGGCGATCTCTGGGTGACGGCCGTGCCCAGGTGCGGTGTTATGCCGCTGGTTCTGCAAGCGGTCATAAACTGACTAGAATGTGTGTGTGTGTGTGTGTGATGGCTGTGGGGATGACTGTGCGCTGGATATCTGGGCAATGGTTGTTCCGCTTGGCACGACAGCTTTGCGCGAACCAGTGCGTCTAGTCCATGCTGCTGCAGTGTGTGACCCACACCATCCTGATTGTTTGCACGGAGCATGCATGTTTTGCATATCGCGCCGCCTCAGACAGCAACGAGCCAACGAGCGCACCAGGTCGATGGCATGGGGGCTCGGGCGCTTTGCCCCCCTCCACCTGAGCCTTTCACAGCTCTGACCCTGCGTACGGTGTGTGATTTCTGTGTGTGCTTGTCCCCCTATAGCAACGCTGTCAACTGCACCCCGCAATTCAGCACCAAGCGGGCTAAGGAGGAGCTCGGCCTGAGCTTCATCAGCGTGGCGGACTCCATTGCTGAGATGGCGGATGCTGTGAAGGCTCTCAAGCTGGCCTAATTGTGGATGGCTGTACCATGTCAAAGAGCCTACGACCGGATCAGCAGGCTCACCTCCTAGCTGAGAGCTGCGCAAACACAAACCCAACCAGGAGAACCTCCAGCTCTCGCCTCTGAAACCATGCGGGATGTGTTCTGGCCATGCGTGCATGCGCAATCCCGCTTGCACATGGGTGATGGTACATACTGCTGAGGTACGAATATGCAATGATGGCATACGCGCGTGCATGCATGAAATGTTAGCATTATGTATTTACGCCAAATGCTGCTGGCATCTGTGCGGGTAAGGCTAAGACTGAATGACGGATGATGGGAGGGCAACTGGGGCAAGCGAGCTTGGAACTATGCGATTGTCGAGTGCATGGCATGACAGCATGGCAGCGATGGCGGTGCACATAGGCATATCGTAAAACGCCGTATCATAATGCCGCCACTGGCCGCATCTTCTTGATCAGGACTGTGTGAAACGCATATGCTATGCCATGTGAGCATGTGAGTGAGTGATACTAGCGCTAAAGAGGGATGAGCGGCAACATATCAAGATCATCAACCCCACACTGACACCAGGCTGAGTTGTTTTGGGGCTGAGTTGTTGTTGGGCTGCGGGGTGCGGATGCCTCACCTGGTTTTCAGTGATGGTGGCGGCTGACAGCGTGCAGCACACATTTTTGTGTTGCAACGAATAAGGACTGCTGGGTGCTTCTGAGCCAGCAGAAGCACGTGCAGCGTATGAATGGGACCACTAGCCGCGTGCTGTGCTGCGCTGGGTGCAGGCGTGACTGGCCACGTACTCTATCATGTGATAGCAGCAAGTGCGAACCTGTGCTGGCAAACGCCGGACGTATCACCAGTTCACCATTAATCATTATGCATGCATAGCACTTAGCACCGTACTCGCCATACATGGTGATCAAGGAATAACTTTCAAGGCATCTTCGCAATGTGCCGAACTTCTGGCATTGCAAGTGTCCACTCACAGTTGCACTGCATGCGGCCTGCCTGGCAGCGCCCCGCTTGCCTCAGCCAGGCCGCATGCGGCGCGCTTTCTCTCCCTTTTGTGCTTCCCTCTGTTGTCCCTGTCCCTGCGCTTGCACCGCCCGGGCTGCCATGACACTATCAGGGGATTGTCTGTCCTGCCCTGTCGCATCACCGCATGCTCACCCGGTGGTTCCGGAGCCTGTAACCAGTCCTGTCCTCGATGAAACGCGTTCCTGAAGGCACACCCACACCGCCGCTAAGTCACCTGATGCAAGGCCAACACATCCACCAAGCATCCTGACTGTGGTCCAGCGATGGGCTGTGCAGTCCGGGCCTGCTCTCCTGCTCGCTGCAGGCTGTGCTGACACATATGAGGCTGTGCCCGCCGCTTCCTGGCATGCATAGCAACCAGTGCTGTGCCCTCAAGGCAACTATGAGCGTGCACGGGCGCATCGAGAACGAACCATCCGCGCTGACACACACGGTAAGTGGGATTGCCAAGACAGCAGCTTGCGATAAGCACGACATGAGCCGAGACATGGGAGCTGGCCTGCGGACAATGCATAGGTTACAGCAAGCAAGGACCAAACGCAAATCGCAATGCAATCGCAAGGACCAATCGCAATGAAGAGCAGTTTTTCACTATAAGCAGTTCACACTATGTTCTGAAAACATGCAGCGCCAGGCCGAAGGCGTAAGATTGGTTCTCCTGCATGCCATCATCATGCCAGGCAAGGGGTTGACTAGGATGGAAGCAGCCCAGTCAGGTATTGGCCTGCTACTGAACGCGACGCACAGCGTTGACGTTGACGTGGCCCTGTACCAACAGCTACCACGAGCCTGCAGCCTGCATACGAAACATGACGTAGCTAGGTGATATTGCATGCTACGGGCAGAGGAACGGCAAAGCTGACAAGCAGGACGCTTCCCAATGCAGTTGTGCATCCGCCATTACCTCGGCTGTCGACGTGATGCAAAGCATTGCCTGCACTGCAAGATCAGAGCGCAACAAAACGCCCGCCCGCCGGACCGCAATTCTACACTGCTGTCGCGTCAGCACACCACCACCGGACGCATGCATGCATGCATGCATGCATGCATGCAGTCACGCAGCGCATGTCAGCAACATCACTGCCTGTCTCAAGCAACACCGGGTGCGGACGACACCGTACCGTCAATGAGGCCGCATGACGAAAGCGATAACAGAGTATGATTCAGCAACTGCATGATGCAGCTGTTGATTCAGCAACTGCAGAACTATATGACTTTGAGCCGCGGCAGCTCACCACCCAACGGAGTTGGGGTGTTGCAACACCAGCAGCAACATCACATCTGGTGGAGCTGCTGCACTGCACACAGAAAGCCGTACAACTTGCGGCCCAGCATGAGCCCTGCTGGGCCTCATCCTGCAGGACCGGAACCAAGCCCTGCCAACCCAGGCAACCGCACAACAACAGCCCGCCAACACGCGCTCATCAGGGCTTCGGGTCGAAACACGCACGGACGCACCGGGCTGCTACCCCTGACCCGCACCCGACCCAAACGCGCCTCATGTCTCAAGACTCTCAACACGCTGCATGCGGCATGCTCTATGGCCGCTCAGATTGGGCACATGTTGCAGCAGCCGGCCATGCACCATTGCTCACAAGTCACAACCTTCGGGTATGTGCATGAGGAGGGTGGCAGCCAAATGTTTCATGGCGCCCATCATGGGCACCACGGATGGCGATCAAGGGAGGTGTATTCATACCCAACGGAGGGAGAGTGTGAGACCGCAATCGGGGCTCAGTGCTGAGTGATGGAGTCATGCGAGGCTGCACGGGATGAGAAGGACATCGCTGTTGTGAGCAACAAGCATCCACCCAAACGGTAAATGGTTACGGTATTGGCCGCCAACCTCCCCGCCACCGCTCCACCGCTCCACCACCACAACTGTCTGTTGTGTCTGATTGCCCCTGAGGCCAGCATTAGGCCAGCAGTATGCCCCTGGCGATGCGCCGAGTGGGAACAACTACAGCATGACGCTGGCAACCCAGTACGCACACGTCAGTACACTAACATCCACACGCAATGGCGGTAACAACCCGCAGTACCAGCCGTCAGCTGCGCACCAGCAGGGCGCTGTGACCAGCTGGGTCAGCAAAATGCGTACTGCCGGCAAACGCGCAACGCTAAAAACCGCTTTGAGGCAGCATCTGGCCAGCGCGATACCGAGGAGTGCGCTTAGGAGCTCGTAAGCCATAGCTGGCATCTGTTGCAAATGCAAGAATCTTGCCAATTGTAGCTGTTACGGCCCAAGCCCTTGCACACGTCTTGGCTTGGTCGAGGCATGCGTTTGGCGTCTGCTTGCACACCACACCGAGCATGGCGCACATACTGTATAACAGCAGTGCAGCCAGTGCTGACATAGGCGGCACAGCGCATTTGCATACGAGTAGAAGTCTGGAAAGCAGCTCTTGGGAGGCTCGCAGGCAGTCTGGCAATGCAGCAATGAACGCTCGCGGCAGTGCACGCAATGGACAGCACTCACAGCAGCTAAAGAAGCCAACAGCGGTGCCAATCCTAAAGCGGTGGGAAGCAGTGCGGTGGGCAGCGCTGCGATCAGCGCCATGCAGCAAGCAGGCGGACTGCCCATTATGACAGCTGACAGGCAGTGTTACGAAGTGGTGTGTCTGCCTGTCACAACCCAGGAGCGAGTGGACGTCCTGACGGGGACAAACAGGCGCCTGAAACACCAAAGGCAGTTAACAGGGAGCAATATTCAACTTTCAAAATACTTAAGGAGCAATTTGTTGTGTTCAATAACCAAAGATTAACAGCGTGGATCTATGGCACAGGGTTGATCGAGGCTCTATGGAGCGCAGGACAGTCACATGCTGGCAGTGCCATCCAGACGCGTCCAGGGCCGTGGCCGCGCCCGTGCAGCCCATCAAATCCTCAACCTCCGGCATTGGTACGAGGGACCGAGCAGGTCTGATAGTGATGGATCGCGAGGTGATCGATAGAGTAGAACAGGCAGCCATCGGATTGCGTTGTAAGGGGGTGTGGATCCCACATGAAGCTGTGTGGAGTGGGTAAACGCATGGAATGTTGACCCGACATTAGTAGACGTCCCCTATAGTAGCTTGGCAAAACTGCCAAAGCAGCTGACCCTCCCGTGCACGCTCCAGCACGCACCATGGCCAGCTCGATATCAGAGGCAGGGTAACATTATACAGCACCAAGCTTGGTGCTAGCGTGCAGTGGATTTGGCGCAGCACTCAGGCATGAGGCAGGCGACCTGTAGGTTGACGTTACGTTGATAGGTAGGTAGCGTGAAAACCATCCAGGCACAAAGACACAGGAGTCTCCAGCAGGCACGCGTTTCTGAGGGTGGACCCAGAGTCTCCTCGTGCGGAACAGGAGAGGGAAATCGGCAGAATCGGTTTATGTGGTGGCGCGTTGTTGTGCTCATGAGCATCATGAATGCGATCCAAGAATCATTGCCGAACCGCTGAATCTTTTACGACATGTGGCATCACGTTGCGGCGTGGTCGCACGCAATAAGGGAATCGCTTCGCATGGGCGCATAAACTTTAGAGGCTGTCAAGTGGCCCAAAGGCGACCCGCTGCATGACGGAGCACAGGGCTGCGCTCGCTCGCACGCAACCCGGATGTTTAGGCACGTCCCTTGCCTCAGCACACGAAACACAGACCAACAGAAAGCCGAGCCACCACCCTACCATGCCGCAGCAGTAATCATCAATCACCCATCATACGCTTGGATGAACATACCATACATGTACAATCATCAGCTATCATCCCTTCCGGCTGTTGGGCCTGTTTCAAAGCGGCAGCAATGTACCAAGAACCCCGCTGTTGTGAGAAAGATTGTTTTGGAGTTTTCGGTTTCGCGTTTTACGGGCTGGACCATGATTGCACCGCAAGAGCGGCCTGGGGGCCGCTAATACAATATCTATTAAAGTGAAAGCCAGAATACACAGGACATACGTATAGACAGCGGTCGCCCTGCAGCTTGCGTTGCCCATGGGGACGTTTCGGCGCTAAACAGCTCAACGGCTGCACAGCGCCTATGCATCTGTAAAACTCAATGCAGGCAAACTGGCAAAACCTGTTAGCTTCCAAGCCGTCCCCCCTTTCCAACCTGGCCCCCCCCCCCATCTTCATGACGTGACACCTGTTTATTCCCAGGCGCCATACTATATATTACGCACTTGCTCCGCGAGCGGATAGTGGTATGCCGCTGCCATATCGCTGCGTAAATCAGCCGCTGTCGCGTAAACCAAATGTATACGGTAATGGGCCTGGCCGTTGCCCTACATAGAGGCCTTGGAGCGGAAGCGAGGCAGCTGCAGCGGCTCCAAGTCCACTGTGGGGTAATCCAGCAGGGGCTCTGCGCTTGGACCGCTCACAGCGTCGTACATGACGGCTGCGCCAGCAGCCGGGCCGGCCGCGGTGCCGCCCGCATGCGTGCTGCCCGCCGCATAGCCTACGTAGCTCGCAGCATTCCCCCGGGCCGCCGCCGGCTGGCCACCCGCCTGCAGTGCCCGTTGCGCTGATACCGCTGCCGCCGCTGGCGCAGCCGGCGGCGTTGAGGACAAGGGCATCACTCCAGGGAGGGCTTGTGAAGGCGGGGTGCGTGATGAGCTGGCCACGGTGTTGGGCGCAGTAATGCTGCGCCCGCCGAACGCAAACAGCCACGCCGCGGCGTTGCGGTGCTGCGGCGGCGCTGTCGTGGCCTCGGGCGGCTCCGCCTGCAGCTGCAGCTGCACGCTCCCTGGAGCGGGCGGCCGCTGCGATGACGGCGTCTGCGCCGAATGCTGCGATGTGTACCTCGGGCTGGGGGTCGCAGACGTCAGGATGCCGGCAGCGTGCGCGACCCCGCTCATGCCGGCCATCATTGCCATTGTCGGCGCGGGTTCCAGCTCCAGCACGGGTGCTTCCGCATGCACGTCTTCATGCAGGGGGCGACGACGATTCGAGCCGTAAGCGTCGGCCGCGGCGCCATACCCTGGACCGGCAGGGCTCCATGACCCCTCAGCATCCCCTGCACCCCCTGTGCCTGTATCCCCTATAGCGCCTGTCATCTGCTCCTCAAATGACGGGTTGCTTGCCTGGCCGCTCTTCACAGCAAACGCGGTTGGGCCAGAAACACCGGCACCGGCCTCTCCAGCGGCTAAGACCGGTGGGGATACCGGTGCTGATGCAGGGGATAACATAACCGTGGGTTCGGGGTGGCTTCCAGCGGGCATCAGCTGGGCTGTTTGGCCATGCGTGCCCTTGTGTGGCGGATGCAAGGGCGGCAAGGCAAACGGGGAGGCCGGCCAAGCTGTCGCAAGCGGCGACGGTGCAGCCATCCCGCTGCGGGGCGCTGCGGAGAAGCGGGGCGACCACGTGTTTTGGCGCCGATACGGCCGCCTCTCGCGGCCGCCAGTGCCGATTGGGGGAGCGGCATGCGGGCCCCCTGAAGCAGCAGCAGGGCTTTCAGCCGCTGCCGTAGCAGCGCCGGCGATCGTCTCGCCAGCAATACCTCCAGCGTACAGTGGTTCTTGGAGCATGTAGTGCGTACTGGATCGCTGGTAGTACGGGTCTGCATATGCCGGGGACCTATGCCCCGAGTGCCTCGGCGCAAAAGCCTCAAAATGGACCTGCTCTGCGGATACACTCATGCCTGGCACGGTGGCAGCGGGACTGGCGCCTGCTGGTGGCGTTGCGTAAGGATCGATGGCGCCCAGCCCACCACCGGTGGTGATGGCGGCGGTGAGCTCGCGGGACTGTCGGTGCTGCGGAACAGAGGACACCTGCATGGCTTGCGGCAGCGGCTGGAACATGTCTGGCTTGACCACCCAATACGTCTCTGCGATGCACAGCATGGCGCACATTGGCGTGTCAGCATTTAGTTTGTCGCTCTGTGCATGCATCAAGCCCCTTTCGTGTGCCCACTAACATGCCTGCTGCCGTCACCGGGTGCATGCTTGCAGCGTGCCGAAGCTGCGTCCCCCCCACACTATGAGCAAGGAGCGCTGGCAGCCTCGTGTCCAGCCCTCATGCACTGCTGCACACGCCTCTGCTGTGCCTCTGCCTTGCACAGGGCGGTTTCAGAATTGCAGGGTTATACGTTCCCAACGTTCTAGCCGTGCCTGATAGTTCCCCCCGGATGGACGAACAGGAACCAATCGTGGACGAACAGGAACCAATCGTGCAGTGCCAAACTCACCCACGGTGCCGATGCCCTTGATGGCGGTCTCCCCCCTGGACTCCAGCCCAGCCTCTGGCCACTGCTGACGCAGCAGCGCTGCAAACTCCGGCGAGCAGTGCAGGCAGCCCTGCAGGCCGGTGGATTCCATTCGCGACGCGATGTTGACCGTGCTGCCAAAGAGGCAGAACCTGTGTGGTGCGGCGTTGCGGTGTATGTCCATTTAGGTCGGTGGACGGACACAGAAGTGGTGCATTGCAAAATTCAGCAGATGCCTGTGTCGAATGCGGTGCGGTGGGTTGGTAAGAGAAGCGAACACACCACAAACCTGCACATGCGGCTTGTGCTGCCTCCTAAGCCATGCATGCACTTGTGCAGTTGCGCATGCAAGCATCCGTGCATGCGTGCATGCATCCTCTCACCTCCGGTTGAGCGTGCCCACTACGCTGGCTACCACCGGCCCTGCATGCAGGCCGACCCGGATGGAGATGTTGCCGAGCTCTGGGCGGTCCGGGTGCACCGGCAGCAGCGCGGCGATCGCCACCAGGCGGAAACCAAACTGCGCCAGGATGCGTGCGTGGCTGTTTGGCTGCGGGCGCCTCAGGTTGGCCACCTGCGCAGGGGGCAACCCAAACAACCCGTTCCTCAGTCACATATAGGTACCGGCACCGAGCACTCCAGGTGGACAGCGCCAGCGTCCCCGGAGCGGAGAGTCATAAAAGCACCGGATACCTGCCGTATGTTGGCTCTCCCATGCAAGAATACCATGCTATGAGAGCATCCTTTGACTCTATAGCTCCTTATTTTTCAGGGTTCTTGTGTTCAATCCCAGCCGCCCGTTTGGCCAGGCCATTCTGCCAGGCGGGCGCTTCACACCACGGCATTGAGTGGGGCAGCACAGCAACAAGCTTTTGTGGAAATGATGGCGCTTTGTATTTTGTAGCAGCGGAACTTACCGCCATGTAGGCGTCTCCAATCGTCTCCACCTGCAAAATGGCAAAACACAGTTTGTGCACATCCACGAACTGAGCATGGACGTGGGCATGCGGGCAACCGTATGCATGCAACTTGCCAATCGCATGCATGCACTGCTTGCTGCCGGGTACCAGCCAATGCGGACTGCACACGGAATGCAATTGTGTAGGCAGGCCGGAGTGGCCAGCCTACACCAGTGCATTGGCAGGCCAATAGGCCCACCCGCTGACACCCTGCTGTACCGCACCTTGAAGAGGCCCATCTCGCGGCATGCCAAGTCAAAGAGGGAGTACAGGCGATGCAGCATCTCCATCACCTGCAGCCAGGACGCGTGAGCAGGTGCGCGCGTGCCTACAAATACATTCGTTGCTCGCCAGCGGCATTCGCAGTTTTGAACATGTTGCAGGAAACACTGCCTTTCCGCGTGCGTTAGCCGTGTGCACAAAGGACTGCGAGGAGGTTTCGATAGGTGCAAGTACGGTTGTCAGTTGCAATGATTGCATCACGAACGCTGAGGCGAACTGCAGTTACTAAGCAGCTGGCCTCCATATTTGCAGCCGTGCGCAAGGATGTGCAAGCAGTATGCGTGTTGTGATGCGGAGGGGGGGGGCGGGGGGGCTCTCACCTCCAGGGGGGCGAGCGTGGAACAGATTTTGGTGTAGCCCACAATATCTGCGTGGCACCACAAGTCCACGACGTTGAAACACGTCAAGCGTAAGTGCAGAAGTCAACACAGTCTGATGCCTGAATCTATTCACTGTTTTGCAGCAAAGGGCATGCCGGTGTGCAACCCCAGGCAGGACAGGTGTGGCTGCCATGGCAGCAGCGTGTGCAGCACACGCCCTCCCGCCGTACCTGTGAACAGGATGGAAACGCATTCATGGCGCTGCGGTACCACTTCCTTCCCCTCTTGCAGCGCCTTGGCCACCTGCAGCCACCCAGTAGGCGCATGCGCAGCACGGTGCAACACGCAGGGTTGTCAGGGGACGAGGCTGCGCACGGTGCGCCTGGCGCCAACAGCACTGCAGGAGAGCCAACAGCACTGCAGGAGAGCACCAGGAGTGCCTTCACTCTGAGCCATCAAGTGCAGGGCACCTTGCCAATGTCTGAAACGCAAACGGGTGTGCCAGGTGAAGCCACGAAGGTGCAATAAAGGCGTGACAAAGGCGCACAAGCGGCCCCTCACACGCACCTTTGGCGGGAATATCTCGTACAGCAGCTCGTCGCTGCGCGTCAGCTGCTTGATCAGGCTCGCATAGTGGGCGAAACCGGCATGCCCTCCAGGGCCCGCCCCAGCCCCCATCAAGCCCACGGCAGCAGCCGCAGCAGCGGCGGGCGCACCGGCAACGCCGCCCGCGGGCACTAATCGCGGCGTGCTGCTCGCCGTCATGTTCATGCTGGTGTACAGCCCGCTTTGCATGCGCATGAGCATGCCCGCCAGCGGATGCACAGACGATGCCATGCGCGGAGGGGATGCATGCCCGTCTGTAGCGCTTGGAGGGGGAGATGGGTGCCCGCCTGGGTATGCGGAGTGGGCATACGTGTGGGCGGGGGCGTGAAGGCGGGCTTGAGAGGTCTGTTGCTGCCCTCCTGGGCCATGCGTGGAGGGGGAGGGGGCGTCTGACGGCTGCAGCAGCAGGCGCGACGCCATGCGCTGCTGCGCCATCTGGTGCTGCAGGCTGCCGCTGTGCGATGACGTGCGTACTTTCCTCGGCGGCTGGTTCCACCCACCCACGGCCGTACCGCCCGTACCGCTTCCACTGCCCGGCACCCCGCCAGCGCCAGCCGTCGGGAAGATCGTACTGCTCGCTACAGCCGTACTGCCGTTGGGTCCGAGCAGTACAGAGGTATTCATGGGCATCATCAAGTCACGCAGTGCGAGCACGCTGTCACTGGTGAGGGTGTGGCTGGGCGATCGCACGGTGGCCGCGGAAGCGAACTGCATGCCGCCGAGGCGACTGCGGGTGATCTGCTGGGGGAGCAAGTGGGCGGCAGCCATGGACGCAGCCTCTGCCATGGCCGTGTCGCCACACGGGGTGAGCCTGCCTGTGGGCGTCCCGCTGCCCACCGTGAGGTGATCCGCGACGTTCTGCCGGCACACAGATCACAAAAAAGAAGAGCTTTACAGGAGATCCTGCAGGAGATCTAGCCAGAGGCGCAGCCTGTGTGATATGCAGTGGTGGTGGCTGTTTGAGGCTGGTGTTGATAGGAAGGGGCAGTCGGCAAAAATGCGGGATCGCTCCCACATTTCATATATTAAGCCGCACAGCACAGCAGACTGTGCAATGCATGTGTCAGGAAGACGCGGGTGAGGAGGTAGGGAAGGGAAGGGTGAACTGGTAACGCACATGACATCCTACTGATCTACCGCGCAGGCACATCCCCCCCTGGCCCGCCCCTGCCCCCCCCGCCCTCCTGGGCCCCCCACACACCTACCTTGAGCACCATGGGGGTGATGAACGCCAGGCTCTCGGCGATCCAGTGGAAGCTGGGCCTGAGCTGCGGGTCGTCCGTGCGCAGGCAGCGCTCCACCAGTATGCACAGGGCGGGGCTCACCTGCACGTGAGGGCACGCACGTGAGGGCACCAGGGCAGTGAGGCACCCAAAACCAATACCTGGACATCAATTTACCAGGTGTCCCCCCTGCCCCCGCTTGACACTGCAAGGCAGGATTCGATGCAGCTGGATTTGATGGAGCTAGGCGACCACACATGCGCACCTCCGCCACCGCCTGCAGCTGTGCTAGAAGCTCTGCCGAGTCCAGTCCAACGGTGTCACCCAACGCGGCGCCTTGCGCCGTCGGTGTCACACCTGTCGCCTCCACATCGGCCACCCCATTGCCCGCTGACGTAAATGCCTCAACGGCCTGCCCTGAATCCCTGCGGTGAGACGGCGGGGCGGCCGCTCCCGCAACGCCGCTAGCACGGCCGCCGCCATGTGCTTTGGAGGCAGCAGCTGCTGCTGCTGCTGCTGCTGGCACGTTGCCGGCACTGAAGCGCCTCGTCGCTGGATCTCCAACAGGGGCGGCCGGCCCCTCCTCAGGAACGCTGACGGGCGTGCTGGAGCGGCGGGCCGCACGATAGCTGGCCGGGCGCCCGCTGCCAGGCCAAACAAAGCTGCCGCGTGCGGCTGCTGCTCCCGCTGCGCTGCCGCCAGAGCTCCCGGGCCCGTTAACGCGGATGGGCGACGCGCTGTTGCCATGCGATCGGTCGTCCTCAATCGTCATGGAGGGGATCTGCCGACCAGGCAAGCAATCCGGCATGACTGCTGATGCTGGCGCGCGGGGCAGCGCCGGCGTGATATTCCACGGCAAGCCGACGCCTGAGCCGCCCCCGGGCATCTCCGTGGTGCTCATCAACGACGGCGCTTGCGACTGTTGTGACGGCTGCAGGCCGAGCAGAATCGACAGCTGTGCGTTGCCAGCTGCCCCCTCCAAGCCCACCGACACGCCATGCCCCATCGCAGCAGAGCCGGGAACGACAAAGCGGCTGGCAGGCGGCGGCGCAAAGTCAACCGCGAGCACGCCTTCCGGCATGGACGGTAGCACAGGCAGGGCGCTCACAAAGCCCGGTGCGGTGCGTCGGTGCCCGTGGTGACCGACACGATCCAGCGCAGTCTCCGGAGGGGCGGCTGCAGCGTGGGCGGCGCCGGTCATGACAGGCACCACGCCTTCGGGGGCGGAGGGCTGCACGAACGCCGAGCTTGGAAAGCCGCCGCTCGTCGCCGGCATCAGCCCTGGAGTCAGGGTGCGAGTGGTATGCATCTTTGAGGCCGGCTGGTGCATGCGTGCTTGAGGAGAAAAGCCTGCCAGGCTGTGATCAAGGGCGTTGCTACTGGTACCCGCGGGCCGTGTCAGCGAGCCTGAGTTGAGCAGGGAGCGTCCCGAGCTCGGGCCGATGCTGACGGACAGCACTGGCGGCTGCAGCGCGCTCAGCATGCCCGTAGCGGAAAGCGTGGGCGCGGCCCCCGGTGACGCGATCAGGGTCACGGGCAGCGACGGCGCGTGCTGCAGCGTGCTAGCAGGCCGCCGTGGAACTCCTGCCGCAGAGCAGCCTCCGAGCGGGTGATGCACGCCCGAGTGTCGGTTGCTGTCGGGGCTGAACAGCGCGTAGTGGCGGAGGCTGGTGGTGGTGAGTCCTATGAGAGGACCGCACGCATCCACAGCCTCCGGGCTGATCGCAGCTGCCGTGACCTGGTCGACGTCTGATGACAATGGCATCGCCGCCGTGATTTCGCCCGTGCATGCAGCCTCATCGAAGGCGTCACGGCGGACCGCCTTTGACGTCCCACTGGCAGCGGCTGGGATGCCACCAGGCAAACCGCTGCCAGGCGGTACTGCAGCAGTGTCCTGCCGAGGAACCATCGACTCGTACGCAGCCGGCGCAGACTGCGCGCATGGAGCGTAGGCCACATCCGCCACCACACTCATCTGCTCGGAAGGACCAGGATCCTTTGGAGAGGCTGCTTGGTGCGGCTGGACGGGACACACAGACGGCTGCACGGGACCAAACTCGGCTGAGGCCAAGACGTTGGTGGCACGACCCTCACGGACGAGATCAGCGGGTGTTGCTGGGCCGCTGATGCCGCTGCTCGCAGCGTTCCCAACCAAGTACAGGCTGCCTGCCCGGCCCGCCGGTGCGTTGCGAATGCCGCGGCTCACGGTGGCGGGCAGCATGGGGATGCTCCCGCTGCTGAACTGCCGCACAACAGACACGTCTAGCAAGGCGGGAGCGGGCAAAGGCTGGGCATGCGGATAGGGCCAGGGCATCATGGCCGTGTCCCCAAGCGACACCCGCCCTCCAGGTGATACAGTCGCACCAGTTCCTGGCACCACGGGCACAGCCGTCAGTGTGCCGTTCACTGCCCCCGGGGAAACGGTGCCACACGCGCGATCTGGGTCACCACCCTCCGCGCCCTGCAGGCCCTGATGCAGATCGTGCTCATATGGGTCGCGACCATTTGGGCCACAGCCATGTGGGTCGTACCCACTTGGGTCACCGTGGTCGCGTGCTGCAGCGGCGTCGCCGTCGAGGCTGGCGTTGCTGGACCCGCTCTGCGACTGCCTGCAGAACAGCTGCAGCAGCAGCATCCCGAACGCGTGCACGCCCTTGCCCTCCTCAGCGCAACTGACCAGCGTAGCTGCTGCTTCTGCGCTGCCTGGGGCGTACAACGTGCCGGCTTCAGGGATGGCAGCCGACCCAGACGCCTCGCCCGTGGCAGGGAGTGACGGGGACAGCCTGGCAGACACGACTGACGCCCTGGCTTGCCCGCTGCTGGGCAGGTCGGCGGCAACAGTCAGGGCGAGCAGTTGACGTTGGGAGTGGCCGTTGCTGTCCCTGTCATGCTTTGCGGACGAGACACCTCCCGTTCCGGCCTGCGCAGTGTGGCCCGCTCCTGCCGGCGTCGTCACTGCCATTTGGATTGCCCCGTGGCGGTCAACGGGCGTCGAAACACTGCCCTGCGCTGTATCGCGATATTCATGCTGCCTGTAGCGAGGTGCTCGTCCCTGCACCTGGGCTGCTTGCGCTTGCGCCTGCAGCTGGGTGGTGCCATTGGTTCCGCAGCCGGACTGCTGAGGCTTGTTGGGCTGGGAGGTCGAGGCAGCCAGTGCGGAGGCCAGCGCCAGCAGCTGGTCGATGTCCACGATGAGCCGTGCGTTGAGTGAGCTGTCCACTACCACGTCGGAAGCGTCAAAGCGTGTGGGGATGACGACCGAGTGCTGCACGAGCCACACGATAAGCAGCATGGTGTGCGCAAAGTTTGGATCAGGGGCAGCCATGCCTTTCTGAACGCAAGCCTCCTTCTTGCTGTATGATGTAGCTGTGTACTGGTATATGCCCTTTTGACAGAAGCGGGTGATGATGCCGTGGCATGGTCGCCAGCCGTGCACTGTAGCAGTCACCGTGCAGTACGTAGCGGTGTGCGCAAGCCACCCTTACCACGGAAACGAGATGAGCAGCAGCGGCAGCAACTTGGGTGGCGATGCGCATCCTATTAAAGGTGCTCAGCGCAAATGTCCTGTTGGCCAGGAGATCTGAAAGGCAGTGTTGGCAGTGTTCCTCCAGGTGTACCTGTAATTGCGGACAAACATAGTTGGTTAGGGATGAAAGCCCCGTCCTTGGAATTTCGCCCAAGCCTACATGTATGAAACCTCAGCACAGAGCAACGGCAAAAGTGCCACGGCGTGTGAGGATCCGGGCCACCGCCACCAAAAGTTCACAGTCGTCTTCACGCGCGACCCGAAACACAACACAGAAAGGTCTGCAGGCACACCGTAATTGTTGCAGGTGTCCCTGTGCGTTGCCATGATAAGCAGTGTCTTCCTGCCCAGTCGACGTTCTCCGTTGCAGAATGCAAGGTGAAGGAAACCCAGTTGCAGGGTTTGCACAGGATACAACTGTTGGTGGTGCAACTCCAAGGTCAGCTCTTTAGTGGCCTCGGCAAAGCTGAACCGTTGCAACCCAACATGTTTGTTCATGCTTACCACGCCTCCGTGACGCGCCGGTATCACTCCAACCCACTCATGAACGAGGGCCCGCGCGCTCAGGATGCACGGATGCTTAACCAACGAGCAGCCCGCTGCAATCCAACGCGCCGACGAGATCAGGTTGCTGTCGCCACGAGAAAGCGCTGTACTACTTTGACGGCGTCGGCCCAAAAGCCCACGGCCTGAAAGGGCACGCATGTCAAGGCTGTCCACAGCGCCAAGTTTATCTCCCCCACGGAACCAACTGCCCAAGTGTCCTCTGCTCGAGCCTTCACTGCCTGATATGGCCGGGACCACTTTGTCCAGGCAGATAGCGGAAACCCGGACACACACATTTTCGACGTTGGGCCGCACATTCCATAGCGCCCTGCACGTTAACCTGCCTGAGGGTGAGGGCGGCAAGTGCGCCAAGAGCTGCAACGCAAGAGGCACAACCGGGCCGAGTCAGTCAGTTGCAAAGAAAAGTGAGCGCGGCCAGGAACCTTATTCGTGACCCTGAGCGCACCTTCAGCCCTCGTGAAGATATAACCTGAACCTGCTCATCAGGGCTATCATTGTACGTTTGGCCTTGAACCTGGTCGGCGTCCAGGAGTGGAACATTCTCGCCACGCTGTTTCGGGCGTTCAAGCCAACGTAAACGTGCCAACAGCAACAACGCAAGGAGAGCTGCGGCCACGACCACCAGTATTCCAGTGGTGATGCCAAGGACCAAAGCAGCAACTCCCTCCGGCGACCTTAACCATTCTGGTAAGGTCATGTGGTTCTGTCGCTGAACGCTGACCCCGAACGCAACGAGCAACGAGGCCCTCCACTAGCACTAGCTCGCCAACAAGGACTGAGTTCCATTAATAGATTGTGCCTTATTACCAGTGTCCGACAAGCCCGAAAGCGCCAGATAAGGGCTTGCGCTGACACACAGCTGGCCCGTGTAGCAGGACAACAAGCATAAGAATAACTCTAATATTACTGTCAGCACTGCTGATGTGATGAATTCTATACACGCAGCATGTCTATCTCCTGAAAAGATACCTGGCCGAAAACGATTGTCAGATGCGGCCAGGATGCGGACCGACCGTTAGACGTTTGGAATGCTGCCATTGGTGTACATTGCGGCGGGATTGGACTTGGCCGTGCGTTACATGGCACAGCCAACGCACCGCACCACAGACCAAAACTGGTGTTGCCGTGGCCGCACTAGAAGCGTCACACAGCAGTGTGTGGGGGTGTTGTTGGGGCAGCGACCACTGCGATCCACGGCATGCACAATTGCCAATGTGAACACACAACGCTGTTACTTGTCAGTTCTTGGCCATCACTTGCAGCGCCACCTGTCCAATGCTACAACGCTGTCAGACCCTGCACCGTGCGTCTGGTGCGTGCATGCCGCATGCGCATGCCTTGCAGCTGCTGCTGCTGCTGCTGCTGCTGCTGCCGAGCTTTCCATCGTTGTACGTCTGTACCTATACAACGCAGTTGCAGTTTTTGCAGACAAGTGATGAAGTGATAGCCAGGCGGGTTGG
>BDDA01000305.1:52216-64850 GCA_001662385.1 Chlamydomonas asymmetrica | reverse complement strand
GGGGGGGGGGGGGGGGGGGGGGGGGGGGGGGGGGGGAGGGCGGCCACCGGAGTAAGGGGGCCACTTGCCCCATCCAGTCACAGGAGCGTGCTGGCAATCGCAAATCCAGCACACGCCGATGCACGCGTACCCTTTACATGCAAACACGCACGAGTTGCATGTGCGGGCGGTGTTCTCGCTGCGAGAGAGGATGCTAACAGCATCTCAGCAGCAGTCCATGGCGTCGGGGTGCAGCCTGTGGGGTTGCACGCTGGCCTACGAGAGCCTTTCGCATGGCCATGCAGGCAGTGGTCTTCATGCGGCCAATCGGCCATGCAGGCGCGCTGCCTTGCACATTCTTCGTATGGCCATGCAGGCATACTGCGGCGCACATTGTGCATGCAAAGGTTTGTTACATGGCTTGAATCCTATGCATGCAGCCATGCAGGTGAGTCCAACCAATCAACCATGCTGTACACCTGTGCCGTGCGTGATTGGGCGTCATGGAGTCTGCTCACCGTCACGTCCTGCCCACAAATCACCATGCCCAATTCAGATCGTAGCCGCCGGCAACAGACCCAACACTGCCTATCCTTCCTTTCAGGCAGTGCACAGTTGCAGCGCGGCCCGTGTGATCCCGCATGCAGACAACGCAAAATCTACCCCTCCGCCCCTATTTTCCAGCTTGCCACCTATCCCATGCTACATGACCGGGGCTCCTCATCAGACAGTCACAACGACAACATGAGCATAGCTGCAATGGTCATACCGAAGCAAGGGTCATGCCAAAGCACGCACAGCGAGGCCAACAGGGTCAGACTGCGGGACGCAGCACATGCACAGGGCAGGCGCAGCAGAAATTGCGGCGGCGGTGTAAGCATGCAAGGACGAGCCCCTCGACAGTGATCTGTGTCACCATAGGCGCTTGCCTTGTGCAGGCAGCTGTGCTGCTTGTGCTGCTTGTGAGTCCTCCGCTGGCCATTTCACACTCAAGCCCATGCACAGCTGCCTGCACAAGCTGCTTACATAGGGACACACACACCTGTATTGACATCAATAGAACTATGCAGGTTGTCATGCGCAGGCACAGCAGGCGGGTGGCGGAGAGGTTTGCCAACACAATACCGGTACGCGCGCACTGGTCGGTCCCACAGACAGTCTAGCGGCCAGCCTTGGTTGATCTGATTGCTCTCCTAAGTGCACCAACAGCAACCGGGGTTGTGTGCGCAGGGTGGTGCGGCTGGCACGTTGTACATCGTGACCTTCACGACAGTACATCGACGCCTCGATTGCACACGAACTGGAACACAAGGGCATGCATGCACAATCACACTGCCAATGGCAAAGGCAGGTCTGAGTGGGTCTCTGGACCGTATGGTGCCCAGCCTTTTATGCGTTCGTCGGATTGGTGGTTGCTTCGGGATGATGAAGGACTCACGGAAGAGGTGACTTGACTGGGCCATGGGCAACTTCCTTCAGCACCATAGCCAAGCCAAAACTTGGGAGGCGGCTGGGATTTTGGGTATCCTAGGATGATTGGCAGGAGCATAGGAAGCTGAGGCATAATTTTATGTGGCGCGCGTGCTCGCTGTGGACAAGTTCAAGCAGCCGAGCACTCCAGGGGGACACTCCAGGGGGCACTCCAGGGCAAAGCCGAGTTTGTCGCGGCAACCGAAGCCCCGTTTTGTCACCAAAATTGCTTGCAGACAGTTTCATTCCAGTTTCCTCTTTCGCACCTTGGACCTTTTCGTTGAAGCGAAGGGCAGCGCTTGCAATTGGTGCGCTCTTAAGCGTCATTTTTGTCCTCCAACAGTGGCCCCAAACCACAACACATTGTGCCAGCTGCACACAAGAGGCGCTTCAAAAGGGTATTTCACATAAGGTGAGCCATTTTGGTGCGTGCCTGGGTACCTCCCGTGCAAGCAGCGCGCTGGTCAAAATATATGTTGTTGGACCCGCTGCATGCTGGACAATTGAAAGCGCGCAAGAAATACCACCACCGACACGAACATCTGTCTGATACAGAACGGTTCGCTGTGCGCTTTGAGACCATACGCGCCTTTACAGTACTTCGTTTGTGGTGTTGGCAAACCGCGAACTTGCTGAAGTGACTCCCCCAATCGACGGCTTGCCACCTGTGACAACATCGCAGAATGCGGGCCTTCACCGGTCTGTCCCTGCTGGCGCTGAGCCTCATCCTGATGAGCCGCGGTTCCCACTGCAAGTATGGGGACGTATCGTTCGAGCCCGTCATCGACCCTGTGGGAAGTCTGTTGCCAGTGCTGGCCCCACCTTACCAGGTGCGTGGCAACGGGCTCAATCGGCCCTTTTGACCTTGGGAATTGTCGCTGTCATCCTGGCCTTTCCCTGTGCGTTCCACTTTCACATTCACATCAGCAAGCCAGGTATAACCATGCACTCTACATACAGCTGCCCTTCAAGAGTACAAAGTGGCGTGAGCGACGACAGAGAGCAGCACTCCATAGAACACAGTACATACACAAAAACAATGTCGTGATTTAGTGTGCAGCAACGATGCACGACGCCGTCCGCAAGCTTCTCTGATGGCAGACCCGCAACTGGTGCAACCGCAATACGTCGGCCTGACGACGCAGCCCACAACATTTGCAAGCTGCCTAGGCAATACGACCAGCAATTTACTCATCATAGCCATTTTTAAGCAGCACCTGTGAAGTTTGTTGGGGGAAACACCAGTCTTCTCACGCTTTCTCGCCCGGAGCTACCCCAAGGCTGTAGCGGCGCTGGCAGGCATGTCACTTCATAACACGCTCCACCCTCATTTACTTTCCTTGACCTGTACACAGGCAAAATATGGCAAGGACTGGCCGCAAGCAGGCCTGGAGGAATGCTGGGCAGACGCTACAAAGCAGTCCGACTGTGCTCTGCCCAGGAAAGAAGGTCAGCAAGTGTACGTGATCCAGTCCTTCGGCTGGACTTGCATAGCGCAATCCAAGGCAGTCCCTTCAATACATACAGGGCACCTTCCTGCTGTAAATTCCGGTGTACCGCATGGCATGCAGACACGCTTGTGCTGCTGTGCACCTCACGGCGACAGCCTTGCTTGCTGCAGCTCACGGACAGTGTAGGTGTCCTAGTGCGCCGTGTGCATGCCCCGCACCTCACTGTAAGTATTGTCAGCCTCAACCTCACTGTCATCCCTACCCTCCACTTGGCATCAGCATCACACTTTGCATGCAACACTGCATGCAGCTACATAGTGCGCATAGCGGCGGCCATGAGTACCGTCCGCCTGACACTGCATACACCTGTGAAAAACCGAAAACGGGATTTTGAATGCATGCATGCGTGCATGCGTGCTGCAGGTGTGGCCTGCCTGCCCGGCAGCCCGTACGAGAAGCGCAACGTCAACCACGGTTGGTCCGTTGAGACACGGGACCAGGGCGAGTCCTCCATGAACTGCAAGCCTGGAGTGTACTGCGGTTACGCATGCCAGCCAGGTGTGCATGCGTGGCGAATCGACGAGTGGTGAATGCCATATTGCCACATTACTGCCACAGCCATGCATGCGTGCATTCCGGTTCCAGTCTCCACTCCCTGAAGCCCTACATGATGCTGTGTGTGTGGCGGTTGTGCTTGCCATGCATATAGCCATATAGTGATATGGGGAAGGGCCGCAGGTGCAACAGGTACTGCCGGTATGGCCACGGCTAGCTGTCCATCATGCTAGGCATGCATACACCCTCCCGCATGCTACTGGAGGATACATTTCCTCTTCAAAGTCCACTGCACGCTGCATGGAACCGCCGCCCGATCATCACCGCCAGGCACCGATCGAGGCGCAAGCCCATTGCAGCTCTGGCCTTCCCTCCCCCCCGCTCCACCCCCCTCCCCGCTGTGCGAGGGCTGTGCCTGCACAGGGGTCATTAATATCTGCGGCTCAGTGTATGCACTTGATTCGATTGGCCTTCCATCCTGTGGCCTTGCAGGCCACCAGAGAACGCAATGGCTGTGTTGTGTGCGCGGTACACAGCGCTGCTGTTGCATGCTGCCTTCCCTATCCGTGAACCTTACGTGAGAGCGCATGGCGTCGCGGCATTTGCATGGTTGCAGGCTACGAGTGGATGTACTTCAACCAGGACGAGGATGCCGGCTACGCATGGAACTACTACACCAGCTCCCAGGGCGTGCAGTGCGACGACAGCGGCAACATCCGGCTCAACCCGAAGATGCCCATGTGCCTGAAGTACCCCAAGAACGTCCTGATCTTTGAGGTATTGCTTGTGGAGCAGGGTATGCATGCGATGTCCTGAGCATGCACCGTTTTGGGTCAGCGCTCAGCGCGCTCCTAACCTTTGCCTACTTGACAGTGGCTGGTTGCCTGGCTGGCGCGCAGATTGACAACCAGCTGGACGACTTCATCTTCGCTTGCAGGTGGGAACGGCCTGCATCCGCCTGTGCTGAGCAAACGCCAGTGCCGCATGCCGATCATGCTGGGTTGCAGTACTGCTTGTGCTGCGTTCAGTGTCACATAGCCAGCTCGCCCACACTCGGGGCATGCCGCACGTGTACACAATGTCCCCTCTCACGGGCAATCGGCAATGCACACTGACATACAAAACACAACTACCGTGTTGTGACTGGCGTACACGTCCTACAGAATTTGCAGCGTAGGACGAGCATAGACCATGTACTGTCACTGCTGTACACACTCTGTCGTACTGCGCAGGACCAACTATCCTGGCGATGAGCGTCAGGTGGTACCCACCAAGATCAAGGCCAAATCACGCCAGATCTTCACTCCAGGGACGCCCGTCTTCTGGCATGGCCCCTCTTACAGCTTCGTCAAGGTGCGTGCCCGATTGCCTGGATCGGCGCTGTGCCGCGTTGCCGCATACATGGTGGCCTGTACATGGTGGCAATACAATCGCCACACTGGCATTCACCTATGAAATGGTCTTCCATGCGCGCACATGCGTGGCCTCAATGCATTCAGCATCATTTTGCGTCGTGCGCTGTGCACACACGTTGGCCGGCTATGACGTTTCTGCCATGCTGTGCGTGCCTGTGCGCTGTGGCTCGTTCCGCTGGTGTCGTCTGCCGCTCCGACAGCCACACTACTACCTCTCACAACCCGGCAGGTGAGCCATCAACAGACCGCGTGTAGGTGCCTTCCTGTGTTGTTGTTGTCCTGGGACAGTGTGTGCGCCCAAATGCATTCAGCTCTGGGATATAGTGGGGATGGTGCTGCTGTACAACCTCATGTACTGTAGATGGGACAATCTCCGGCGACAACCAGTGTGCATGCATATGGTTGCATGCAGTCTGAGTTTGATGCGATCATGCCCGGTCTGGTTCTGGGCAGGCCCACCATGCAGTTTGTGGTTGCTGGGCGGTCTTCAAGCGTGCGGGCCGGGCGGAGCAGCAGCACCATGTGCATGCATTGCCGCACCTTGATGCATTACCGTGCCACCAATTTGTGCTGCTTACCGTTCTTTCTCTGCCTTGGGGCGTGGCTTGTGTGTGCAGGGATCTGCTCCACAGCTGCATCTGGAACTACACCACCATGGACGGCTCCAGCCACCTGCCCTACCAGTTCACCGCAAACTACTTCAAGTGGGTCTTGCGGCCGCCACAAGAAGCTTTCTGCACGCATACCCACGCTACCGCACTATCAGCATCGCGTGTGATTCTCTGGGTTGCCTGCAACCTGCCTGCAACCTTGCTGGCATTCATTCAGGTGGCATGCACAAAGGGAGGACGCCAGCCAGGACTCCTCCGCACAGGACATGTGCACACCACGAGCTGCCACATATGCACTTGGCAATCGTGCTTAAAGCCACATGAAAGCGGGCATGCAAGCATTCTGTCGTCATGCTTGAAGCTATGTGAGCATTTGGTGATGATCCTGCCTCTATGCAGGCCCACAGGCCTCAAGGACAACACTGGCAAGCTACTGCCAGAGAGCTTTGTGGACGGCATCAAATGGGCCGCCGACATTTCCGTGTTCAAGAACGTCTTCTTCCGGGGTGAGGGCATGCATGGCACGACTTAGCATGCATGCATGGTGGGCTGGATGTGTACACCATGATGCAGTGGAGTTACAGTGGAATTACAGTGTGTGAATCAAGGAGGGAACGGCTAATTCAAAGATTCCATTGCCTGCCCTGACTCTGTCATGCCACCCTGAATGCGGTAGACACCCTCCCATTGCAATGCACCTATTCGCTGCGGAACTCCATGCAGAGCACCTGCTGCATGCTGCGGCACTGCTTCGCTGTAGGGTTTGCATGCAGATATGCTGTTGCACATCTGACACGTACATGCAACCACTCACACCGCAGGCAGCTACAAGGACGATGTGGACTATGACGTCCAGATCGCATGCGAGACCAAGCCTGGATTCGAGCGCTCCTGCACGGGCGTCATGAACTTCACAGACAAGCTCTCGGGCTGGAGCTCTTCCATCTCTGCATGGGACACCCCCAGCCCCACCAACGGCATCAAACTGATCATCCGCTTGTTCCCCAAGGGCTCAACCCCACGCGGCAGCGGCAACAGCGGCGGCGGCGGCGGCAGCGGCGGCGGCGGCGGACAGGGCGGGGACCAGGGCGGCACCGCAGGCCAGGGCGTCGCTCCAGGAGCGGTCAACAGCTTGAAGGGCCCTACTGGCCGTGTGTACTCCCTCATTAAGTCTTCCGTGGATGCGAGGTCCGCGATGATGAACTGCTTCCAGTGGGGGTTTGAGCTTGCGACGTATGATGAGAACGACAGCACGGCGGTGGATCGTCTGTGCGGCGGGCGGCAGTGCTGGGTGTGGCAGGACACGGAGCAGGGGCTGTGCCCCGCCCGGTACGGTGCGGGCGTGGTGGCGCTGGCTGACTGCAACAAGCCGCGCCGGTATGTGTGCAGGAGCGTGCCGAAACCACCCAAAAGCAAGACATCGACTGGGCGCCGACTGCTGTCAGGGATGGTGGCGTAAAAGCCTCTTTGCGAGTGAACTCAGGCCGTCGGGGGCTGGCAGTCCCATCGGTGATTCCTGTCCCGTGATACCTACCTGCTCCACCCAACCAGGGGGGGCGGTAATCACACCCTATTTTGGGTGAATGATGCTTCTCATCAAGGTGTGTGCCCTGCAGCACCTGTGTGTGTTGTCTGTACGTTGCCCGTTCCTCAGTGCGCCCGCCTGTCCCTAATTGCGCAGCACGCCTCGCCGAGTTGTGCTGAGCAAAGAGAGGAATAAAGGCAGCAGGAAGGCAGTGCGGCCAACTGCACAATCGCTGCCGTGTATTCTGTTTGCGCTCGATTTGTGACCAACACCTGAAGTTGAGCTTGTACGCATGAACAACAGGGTTGCACAATGCTGCCCCAATACTATCACAACCAATGAATCACTCGCCCCTGCAGGGCTGCGGTAAGCGCTCTTTCCCCTCCCTGGTGCAACCACATGCCAGCAACACGCACTGGCATGCGCTGAGGGTGGCGCACGGTTTACATCTCCATGAGCAATGGTTGAGCGATGCCAGTGCCGTACGAAGCATTTTGGCCTGTTCCGCAATGCGCACGCTGCCAAAACTGCCTCGCCTTGCCTTGTCTTGCTTACGATTCTGGAAACCGTTTACAGCAATGATCGTGGATCGTCATCCTCTTACACCCTCTCGCATATGTTTGTGATGTGCCTCCATGTTGGTTGGACCTCAAATGAGTGTGAATGTGATTCTCTGCATCCTACGTACATGTGTGGCGGAGAGCTTTTGCTCCATGGCACGACCAGCCCTTAGCAACTGGGATCCACACCACAGCCTGCTTTGCAACCTGTTTTGTCATGGTGTTGGCGGCCATATTGGTAGCATTACGTTGAGCACCGTAAGGCATCTGCAAGCGTTCCTCTGCCACATGCTCGCCTAGCCCACGCATGCACCGCTGAATGTATACATGTCACAATGAGAAACAGGTCTGCATGGATGGATTGGATGTCTTCCCGCATGCCTTCCTGTCCCTCCTGCCTATGTATGCTGCTAATTTTGCGCACCGACATATGCACGCGGTGTGCATCTTTTCATTCTTTTTTCGCAGTATCTCACTACCAATCAAGCATTGCCCCTTGCTGACTGACCGCCATGGCACAGCGGTATCGCAGCGCCTGCCGGTGCTCAGTCGTCCAGTCGACGAAACGAAGCGCACCATCACACCGTGTTCGCCTGCGCCTTTCCTTGCACGCACGCCAAGCGATGAGGCAGATTGCCTCAGCCTAGGTTCTTTTGTCCCTGTTCCACACTTGCAGCTCTACTTCAGGCACAGCCATCGGTGAGCCTGCACCAGCGCACTGCGTACCCTTATGCGTCCGTTTCGCACTTTTGCAGTACATTGTACTGCTTGACTGGGTGGCACCCAGGTGAATCCACGGCTGTTTCTCGCAGAGCAGATCGGAAGCACTCGTCTGTGCAGACTGCAGAGTGTGCACATTAGCGCATTACCCGATTGGCGCCGTGCTTATCTCAATGGGCATGTTGCGGGCGCCTTCACACATTGCACCGGGTGAACGCTTGTGTGCATGCGGGCGCTAGACGGTCAGGATGACACACACGAGTTAAGAATGCAGCTAAACCCAATGAGCTCGTGACCACACAGCTTGACCTGAATCAAGCTGAGCATCTGGCGATGCGGCGCTTTATGGCAGACTCATGACGAATGTTAGTGCATGGCGATCATTCGGCATGCGCCCTGCAGCAGACCTGCATCATTGTTCAGGGTATTGTACTCACTCATCTAGATCTTGTGGGGCTCATGTACCATATGCGGGTGTGCATTTGAATCGGTGTGCGCATGCGCTGGCGGGCATCGATGGGTGCCATCAGGTGCTGCCAGCTGCACTCCTTGCGACGAATGCTCCTGGACAATGTGCTTGGTTTGTGGTTGCGGTTGTGGTTCGTGGTTCATGGTTGTGGTGGTGTGCAGGATCCTTGCCTGCACCTGTATGATAGACATCGAAGTCTAGATTGCCAACTGTGTGTCGCCATTGCCAGCTGTGTGCCCTTGCTTGCAGTGTGCGAAACGTCCATCCATAGATGCACATGCACCATGAAACCTGCTCCCGTTTGATTGACTGGATGGATTATGTGCTGGGAGGCAGGTGCCATGCACGGTATTCGACTTGATTCCTGCCCATGCTGCAATGCGGGTGCATGGATGGGCTCTCGTTGAGCCTACCGCAGTCAAATTTGAGTCCGCAAACGTCACGTACGTCGCCGACAGTGCATGCAATGGGTTCCTACCTCCGCGTTCATGTTTCATTCAACCTGCCATCGGCATGAGACTTGCCAGGCTGCATAACATGCCGAGGGGGAACGCCGTTTGGTGCCGGCGACGAATAAGTGTGTCCAAGTTGTTTTGGGCACTGTGTTTCGTTACCTGCAGCATTGCTTGCAAAAGCAAGCCGCACTCTACTGTCATCTCTACTGTCGGCTGTTGTTCTGGCTCCTACTGTACTGCACTTTGCAGTATAAGCGAGGGTGGCGAGGGAGCTGCATGTGGGGGCCGAGCGGGCGCCCGGCTGGCCCGTGAGGCTCTACCCGCGGACAATATGGCTGTTTGTAGTTTTGTAGACAGTGGTAGCGTCAACACGCCGAGTGCTTGCACGTCGCCAATGCGTACTTAGGCTGCAGACTCTAGCATCCACTTTTTGAGGTGCGCATAAGCGAGATGCATAAAGTGTTTATTTGCTGTTCAGCATGTTCTTGACGCAGATTTTGAGGCAGGACTTGAGCCGCTGCCAAGGCAGCTTTGCTGCAACGAAGTGTTTGAATCGACCAATGCATGGAGATCTTTTGTAAATAAGCAGGGCTATCGGCGCCTGATTGCACCAGCTGTCCACACCCAGTCTGGCCAGACACTAGGCCGGGCGATTCATTCTGGCGATGAAAGACGGCTGCTGCGAGAGTGCTACCTGTGAGTAAGCAAACCCCGCTGCAAGGTGCACCCAGACCCGCCCTACCCTGCTTCCCGCCCAAGAGCGGCGGAGTGCAGGAGGCTGCAGGGCACACCTATGATCCCTCCAAGTGCAAGACAGTCCCGGAGTTGCATGGGCATCCTCTCTGGAGTGGCGTTGCCCCGCCTGCCAAAACGTCCCCTGTCACAACTGCCTGCTGACAATGCCGTTGTCGAACTCCACCACAACCTTGTCCATGTGAAGCTGCATGGCAAGGCGATCAGACAAGGCTGACGCAGTTGGTCGGTTAACAAAGCGTGACGTGGGTGCAGCGCACGCATTCCGTGCACTGTTGTCAGCCAGGGTGCTCAGGGTTTGCACGATGTGCCAGCACAGATTGACACAGGTATGCCAGCTCGTGTCAGCTTTGGTATTGCCACCTTCCCATCTCACCAGGGTGCTCAGCGTTGCATGAGAATGGAATGCGTGTAGTCTGTTCCTTGCAAGTACAGCCTGAAGTTGCACACCCAACACACGTGTAGTTTCGGGGTGCGGTACGGGCTGGAGGATGCATGTGGGAGCCCTGGGCGCTACATGCGCTACAGGGGGTGTACGGGTGTTACTAATGGGACTACGCAGCGGAACAGTTGATGAGCACTGTACTGCCCGGTCCATGTGGACCCGTGCGCTCCAGGAATGCCGGGCTCTTTCCGATCGCATACGTGCGTTACTTCAAGATTGGGAATGCCACGACCATGCAGTGGTCATTGCGTAATCACGCAAAGCAGCGCACGCGACCCTGTTACCGCCCCTTCCGCAGCACACGTCCCAGCCAAGCATCAACGCAACACCAGTCCGTCACCCGGCTGGCAAAGGCTCGTTCCCAAGCACGGCGAAAGCACGCAATGCAAGCTCACAGCAGCTTCGCCAACGCACGCACCACACGCACGCATTCGGCGCCATGACAGGCCTTGAACACGCTGCTGCTATTGTGCATGCTGCCAATGCCGCCGTTCCAAAAGAGCGCGCTCGCGGCCGACGGGGACGGAGGATGCCGCAAGCTACGGAGCAGCACATTGCCCACTGACGCTTGCGGGTGCTGCAGCATCGACATTGTCGCAGCTGCCGTTACTCCCTGGCTCGAACAGAGCCCGCGTCCACCCATCGTGCTCAGCATCAGGCCAGCAGCACCCCAGCCTACTGCGCTGCTGCTGCCGCTGGTGCTGCTGCTGAAAAGCCGCGTCCGGCCGGCGAGCAAAGCGCAATCACGCAGCAGCAGCGTGCCGCCGCCACGTGTGGCACCGGCTGCAGCGGCCGCACCAAGCGAAAGCGTGGTGTAGGCCCGTGAGGCAGCAGCAGCACCATCAACGGCAACACCATCAGCAGCAGCGGCAGCGGCAGCTTCTCCGCAGCTTCCCGTCAGCCGCGCGCAGCTTCACGCCTCGGACGCAGAGGGCGCGGGGGTCGCCGTCCCGGACGCCGCCGCCGGCGTGGCGGGCGGCGTGCGCGGCACGAGCTTGCCCTTGGCATCGTACGCCTTCTTGAAGGGGATGAAGTCGATGCCCATCATGAAGGGCTGCAGCACCTCGGGAACGCGCACGCCGTCGGGCGTCTGGTAGTTCTCCAGCACGCAGCAGAGCGTGCGCTCGGTGGCGGAGAGCGTGGAGTTGAGCATGTGTACGTAGGACTTGACCTCCTGGCCGCCGGTGCCCTTGGGCGTGCGCATGCGGATGTCCAGCCGGCGAGACTGCGTTATGTGCAGTGGTGTACGTCACGCATTCAGTTGATCATGATTAGCGATTCGTTGGTTAATATTGAAGTTACAGATTTAAGCAGCTGTAAGGGTTATCCGTCCAGCACGGCATGTATGTGAATGATATTTGTTCCTGTGGGGCCATGCAGTGTGTTTCACGTGGGGCCAACAGGTGTGTGTGTGTGTGTGTGTGTGACCCAGGTAAGCCAGACGTCTCAAGTCGCATACACCTGTTGCACTTGCTCCTGTGGCATGGACCACAGGGCTGACTGGACCGCCCATGCCACAGGAATACAGAATGGTGTTGCGGAGCGAGTTTGCGCAGGTGATTGAGGCAGGGCCCCACGCTGACCCCGCATCAAACACCTGCACAAACTCGCTCCGCCACACCATCCTGTGGCATGCCCAACATGCAGTGCCGCCACCATGCCCCAGCAAGAGCACGCACAACAACCGCAGCCTGGGAGCCAGCCTGCTCGTCAGGTTTGCCATTTTTCCATCAACGTGCTGCCATGATCCAACGCTCATGGAGGCATGGGACATGAAATGCTGCTATCCTGCACCACATTCCCCTGTGAACCCCTGCAGGGAGCATGAAATGCTTCTACCCTGCACCACATCCCCCCGAGAACCCCCCTGAGATCAGGAAGGCC
Source organism: Chlamydomonas asymmetrica (assembly GCA_001662385.1). NCBI lineage: Eukaryota > Viridiplantae > Chlorophyta > Chlorophyceae > Chlamydomonadales > Chlamydomonadaceae > Chlamydomonas > Chlamydomonas asymmetrica. The sequence goes on along the minus strand of BDDA01000305.1, from coordinate 52,558 downwards.
ACGCGTCTCTACCCCCAGACGAATTGCCCCAGCAGTGCAGCGGCCCGACCCCTACCCCACGCCAGCAGGTGACCCCCTCATGCCACATGCGTCAACGAGTGCCAAAAGCATCCGTTACAGTGCAGGTCACTTTCGATCTGCTGTGTGCCCTTGGCGTGTTGGCGGGGTCATCACATGGACCAGTTCAGTTCACCGCTATTGCGCATGCCACCCTCTGCACGCCTGCCTCTTCTGTTCTCCCCCTCACCGCCTCACCTGGTAATCTAGGCAGTTGGAGCAGGACACCAGCTCCCGCATGGTCTTGCTGGCGGGGAACCACGCCTCCAGGTCGTACTTCTTGGC
>BDDA01000305.1:0-30667 GCA_001662385.1 Chlamydomonas asymmetrica | reverse complement strand
CGAGCTGCACACCCTCCCCCTACCCCCCCCCGCGTGCAACAGCTGCTTCCGATTGTAACCCATGAAGTTGACAATCTGTGCAGCTGTTTGTACCTGGTTGGTGAAGCAGTAGTGCAATACAATCGATGCAACAGCCACATGTAATACGCTGCGTGCGTTGCGGCCCCCCACCACCACCACACACACTCAATGCACGCAGTCCACCCTGGAGCGCCTGGAGGAGATGCGTAAGGCGCGCGAGGCGGCTGAGGTGTCGGAGTGCACCTTCCGTCCGCGCATCAACAAGGCGAGCGAGAGCATGATGAGCGAGCGCTGCGAGACGCTCAAGGTGCTCAACATATCGCACCACGACCAGCTCTTCCAGGACGCGCTGCGCCGCCAGGCCAAGTAAGCGCGTGCAACCAGATAAGCGGTCCGGCCTTGCTTGAGTGCTGCGCCGCCAGGCCAAGCAAGGAAACGTGGCCAACCAACTGGGTGTGTCTAGTGTGTATCTCATCCTCAGTTTGTGGAAAGGCCTTGAGCGTGTGCGAAGAGAAGCGGTCCTGCCGTACATGGGGCATGACAGATGCATGGGTGGAAGGGCCTGCTTGGGCATGAAGGCTGAAAACGATGGTAACTGGCTCTCTCGTGGCCAGGGGCCTGCTGAAGGCGCTGTAGGGCTTGTGAATGTATGTGGACAGCACCCGACGCTAAGCCTGCGCAAGGTGCAATGCAATGCAATTGCAAGGAGGTGCAACAGAGGGGCAGCAAGCGGCTCGGCGTGCGACCTGTGTGTTGTGTGTGTGTGTGTGCCGCGTGTGTGCGCTGTGCGTGTTCACTGCCGCAGGATGGCGGAGCTGGCCAACTGGTACCCCGATGACGTCACCTTCCAGCCTCAGGTCAACAAGGACTCGCGCGCGATGCAGTACCTGCGCAGGAGCTGGGAGCGTGCGGTGCAGGACGGCACCAGCGGCAGCAGCAGCGCACGCGGGGAGGTCCAGCATCAGCAGCAGGGCGGCGCCAGGGAGGGGCCCGTTAGCCCCGGCGGCGGCGCCGTGCCGTCCGTGGTGGACAGGCTGTATGCGTCACTGGACAAGGTAAGGTGCACCGACCACACAAGGTTGGGGTTTGAATTGAGGTTTAGTTTGAGGATGGGGTCAAGGGTTGCATGGTACTCACTGGTGCACGTGATGCTGCAAACGCTGGAGTGGGTTATCCTAGAAGCATCAGGGAAAGCTGGGCTCCAAAGGAGGGTTCCGGAACCAGGTTGTTGCGTTTGTGTGTACCCCATGACACACAAGCAAGTATGAGTGTCATAAAACTACGCACGGCAATACACCGTCGGCATGAGCTTTGTGAGATACCAGCATTGACAAACTAACTGACCCCATGTGTGGCTGCCATGGCTGCTCGTGCGTGCTGTGCCTGTTTTCTCGGCTTCTGGCATGCAGCGCAATCAGAAGCTGGAGGAGGCGCGCAACCGCATCCACGGCCCGACGGACCCCGTCACCGGCAAGCCGCTGTACCGCCCCGAGACCGGGCGCGGGCCGCGCAACGTGGAGCGCAACCGCGACGGCAAGCCCATCGGAGAGTACCTGTACGGCGTCGCGCAGGAGCTGGCGACCAAGCGCCACCAAACTGAGGAGGAGGAGCGGCGAGCAGCGGACGAGGAGGCGTCCAGGGCACGCTCGCTCGGTGAGCTGTTGTGCGGCTGCCTCATACAATGGAGGAGCCAAACAAACCGGAGACCGTTGCCTCTTTAGAGCAGCACATGCAGAAGCTTGGCTGCCGGCTGCGCGTGTGTGCTGCTGCCTGGCTGATTGGCATTTTCACCCCAAGAACAATTCACCGCGGATACACACCTGTGGCAATGCAGCAAGCGGCGGCATCCTAACCTTGCCATTATCTGTGCTGCGCTGTGGCGTGTGCCGCCTCCGACATGCGTTTGCAGAGACGAGCCAGCGCATGTACCTGCGCCTGAAGCTCAAGCGCTTCATCCAGATCTTTGAGTACCTGGACGAGGCGGGCGTGGGGCTGATCGACCTGGTGGGCCTGGTCGGAGGCGCCAGCGGCGGTTCCGGAGCGGGCGTGCGCGCCGCGCGCGTGGAGCGCCTGGACAACGAGGTGCTGGCGGACGTGGAGGCGGCGGCGGCCATATGGGCGAGGGCGCACAACATGTGAGGGCCGGGGCCCGGGCTCTGCGCGCTTTCCCGATCACTCCACAACTCTCTGGGGCAGCAGCAGTCGCGACAGCTGCCATAGAGTCAAGGCGATGTTTGTACCGTACTGTGTGTCCTGGCATGGTCAGACAAGCATCCCTTATCCAAACATCCCATGGTTGACTGTTGGCTGTTTGCTTGGTTGTACCACTTCGCTGGCAGGTCGCTCAACGGCTCCTCCCTCCACGCCAGCGACAGCGGCGGCGGCCCCTCCTCCCCTCAGGCGGGCAGCGCGCTGGCGTCCCCCCAGCCGCCGCAGGCCCCCCAGGAGTGCCCCCCGCTCAGCCAGGAGCAGTTCCTGGCCGTGATGGAGAGCGCGATCGCGTCCAACCGCAAGCCCCGAGCCTACCTGGTGCCCAGCCCCAGCGCCAAGTACCGGCCCGCGCACACGTTCATGCCGGCCATCAACAAGCGCAGCAAGGAGATGGCGGCCAAGCTGAGGCCTGCGGAGGTTGCGGTGCACGACCTGCTGCACCAGGTGCGAGCCTTGGTACTGCCATGCGGGCGTGCTTGAGGGCATGCCACCTGCAGTCCGTGCTTGTATGATTGGCCCCCAGTAGTGGGGCAGTGAAGTTCTGTTGGAAACACACCTCATCGTGGGCTGCAATAGAGCTCTCGGTACAGATGGCACAGGCAGTTCTCTGCCCTGTTGCGGCCCTGTGCGACTGCTCCACCTACGCCTGGCCATAGCGCTGTGTCCAGGCCGCAAACGCGTTGCTGCACACGCGCCAGCTCACCTGAATACGGTCAAGAAGTATACCAAGTCTGCTGCTTATCTACCTACGCTCATTTTGTTGTTTTGTTGCGTTTCGCGTGCTTTGTGGATGCGCCTGCATCCAGACGGCGGTGGCGACGCGCGAGAAGCTGGATGCGCGGCGCAAGGCCAACGAGGACGCGCAGCTCGACGGCTGCACCTTTGCGCCGCGCCTCAACGCCTCGCTGGTGCTGCCCGCCTCGCTGCGCGGCGTGGAGGGCCGAGCGCTGCGCAGCAGCGGCGCCGCGTCCTCCCAGCGCTACCACGCCGCGCCCGCAACCGGCAGCATGAGCCCCCACAGCGTCAACAAGCACGCCGGCGGCAGCGCCCGCAGCGTCTCCGGCAGCGAGGTGAACGAGGACGGAGCGGCGGCGGCCGCCCGCGCGACGGCGACGGGCGCAATCGGCATCGACGAGGCTCGCTCGTTGGAGGAATTCGCGGCGCTGGAGCAGGAGCTGAGCGACATGATGGCGGCCTCCGCGCTCAACAAGGCGCGCATTCGCTCGCTGCAGGACCCGGACAGCGAGCCCGCAGACGCAGACGCAGACGTCGACGCATATGACGACGGCCACCCGGAGGGCGTGTATGTTGGCGGCGACGGAGGAGAGGGGTTGGATGGGTTTGACGGGAGCGGCGCCGGGCTGCAGCTGGGCGATGCGGCCTCCCCTGAGGCGGTGCAGGCGGCGATGGAGGACCTGCTGCTGCGCACGCTGCAGGAGGGCGGCGCGGACAGCGAGGAGGCGGAGCGCCGCCTGCAGGTGGGCTACGGGCACTGGGTCCTGTATAACTGCATCAGTCTGTAACATATGTGTGCTTGTGTTCGATGCTTGTGTTTTTGGGGGGCTTTTGCTGGTGCAGCACACGTTACACTTCCTGGGGTTGACGACGCCCTGGTCGGAATGTTTTAGGAGCGATGAGGATATGCCCTGGTGTGGCGGGAACGCAGCAGCGGGAACACGCAGCAAGCGTACGGGCGCTGGCAGTGGGCGAGACCTGCGGCATCGGCGTTTGTTCGCAAATTTGCAAGTGCTGCATGCGCTCTGCATGCATGCAACGCTGCTTCGCAGCTCGCTTCCTGCTGACCATGCAAATGCCGTGCTGTGTGGGGCGCCTTGCATTTATTCGCAGGACATCATGGCGGCGGGCGCCAGGCGCCAGGCGGAGCTGCAACGTATTCAGCACGGGGCAGGAGGAGGCAGCGCCGCCAGCAGCAGCCGGGGCTCACGGCGTGCCAACGCGGACGAGCAGCAGCAGCAGCAGGGTGCGTCTGGGTCATGGTCCACCAGCATGTATGGCCTTCCCATCGGCGCCGGTGCCAGCCCCATCGCCACGGGTGCCGGCCAATCGCGTACCAGCGCGGGCGGCGGCCTGACAATGCAGGACCTGGCTCATGAGCTAGAGGAGCTCTTGGAGTGACCGCCTGGGTCGGAGCAAGATGCAAAACACGTGGTTGACTTGGCCACTGCATCACTTGGCCCATCAGGCCATTCATGGATGGTGCTAGTGGACATGAAGTGGCGTGCAAATTCATTTACGGCGATTCCGACGCTTTGACTGAGGCCCACATCACGCATGGTATGGTGACTGACAAGTGACAGACAAGGACCTGAGACCCATATGACACCAGATTGATTGCCCCAACCTTCCCAGCAGACGACTCTTTTGACTTTGACTTCGGCTACGTTTAAGCCCTTCATACCGCCCGAGTTTACCGCCTAGGCGGACTCTTGTTTTATGGCGCCGTGCGCACGCGGCAAACGATTGATTTCCGTTTGACCGCAGGCGCCTGATAATGGCTGAGGGCATTTGCATTCAATGTTGCTGCCTCTCACCCTGCCATTCCTGGTTGCGTCCGGTGCACAAGTTGTGGTTCTGTGTATCGAGGCTGCTGATCAATACCCAGGCTGGTTGCACATCGCCTTGACACATACCATGTGTGCGCGCGCATGTAGCACCCTCAACAGCCCTGAACTGGATCAATATGTACACACTTAAAGTGCCGCGCAGCGTCGTGGCCTTAAGTTTCATGGCATGCCGCTGCTGTGTCACTTTGGGGTGTGTATTGTGTAACCAGCTGCACTGCAAATGTGTGAAGGAGGTGGTCCGTGTGTACACCCGTTGACATGCGTGCCATGAGGAACTCGCACAAGCCGGGCTAAACCCACAACGCACTCCAACACGCTTGCGTTGCTGGTGTGCATGTACACTGTGCCCCAACACCACAGTCCTCTCACCCAACCGCCAGCTACGCCAGCGTGCTCAGCGACGCAAGTGCTGCACTATTCACACCACGGCCAGGTCAAGTTCTTGCCACCGTCTTGCCAGGCTGTGCCGATGATGCGGCACGCACCATTTGTGTGAGTTGCCAGTTTGCCACCCACCCAACTTGACAGAATGGAACTCTGCTCTGCTGGTACACCTACGAAAGCGCTTGCGCACGCGCGTGCATGTGCGTGTTTGCGAGGGTGCATCTGGTCCCTCTGTGAGTGTGCGTCTGGTGCTGCTGCATGCTTTGGCCAGGACAGGTGGCAATTGCGCTGTGAGAAGAGACCCGTTCTGTGGGTGCCTCTGGTCGGTGCTTGCCTGACCAGGAGTGTTGTGCATAGCTTCGCTTCGCCTCATCCAATGCCTCCACGGACGTTGGCGGGGCTCTCTAATTTGCTCAAGTACCTGTAATGACGCAAGAATGCTCGCTGAAAAGCCTCTAAACCTGATACTTCACCACTTGCTCCATTTCCCAGAGGCTATTGGTGTTCGAGGAAGCGTTAAGAAGCACCACGCAACAGCCCAGACACGAGTAGTGACAGCAACAACGGAGGAAGTTCTCTGCACCACCAACTACTCAGAGCAAGCAATGCCAACATGGACTTGCTGTGCCTTGACACCCTACCGTCAGCACAAAGAACTTGGCAACAAGCGCGCATCCCGCTACTGCTGCCAGCACACCGTACACATTTGTCCCTTTAAACTTTTTTGGTTCAAGACCTAGTGCAGGGCTCGCAGTCTGACCTTGAAACAGCATACGAAACCGATAATCAAAGCTGCATACACTGTATGGCTGCAAACCGCCCTTAAGACTGGTGGCCCTCAAGGCTGCATGGTGGGCCTCCGCCTTCCCGTTTTGAAAAGGAGGGTGCCGTATCACGCACAGTGCAAGCATCGTTCTTGCCAAATTTCGATCCGTAAGCGCACGACAACACGCACACGAATGCTGCGCGTTGGCGCGAGGTTATAAACCCTGTATGAACCGGGTATGAACCTTCACTGTGCACTTTTTCGGTGAACCTACCAGAGTGGTGAATTTATCCAGGCGCCTAAAATTGATTTTCGGTGCTTCACTAGGCCTTTGAATTTGCAGCCCGTGACGATTCTTATGAACACGCGAAGGCTCCTGAGTGGTGGTGTCGCAGGTGGCTACAGCCAGTAAGCAGCTGGACCAAAATAGCGCTTCCTTGCACACAAGTTATCACGCTGTCATCACCACAGCGCCATCGCGCGATGTGTGTTTATATATGTAAAGGCGGACGCCGGAGCGACAGGTCGACTCTGGGCACTGGCTGGCGGGTGGCTGTTAACTACAAAGACAGAAGTGCTAAACATTAAGGTGTTCCGTAATGGGAGACAAAACATGCTTATAGGGATATGCAAGCATCATATACCGTGCTGAAGATTGAAGAGACGCTCTGGTGATTCTGCATCTTTCAATTCTGCAACGCCAATGTGCGGCAATGGTGCGGCAGTCCGAAAAGGTCAGGCCCAAACCCAGCTCTCCCAAACCTTGCGTCAAGTAGTTGCCATACCTCGGTTTTAGGTGCAGTCTGGAGGCATGCGGCTCCACGGACATACTGGAAAGCTGGCAGCAGCATTGCTGGTGGTTGTGACAGCCACAGTGACAGCACTGGATACATCGTCTCCGTACTACTCGGAGTTCAAGAGCGTTCTAGAGGGCGTAAAGGGGTTGTATCAGGACCCTGAGAAAGCGGCACGCTACCCCAGCGACATTTTGCTGGCCTCCGCAAACTACGGTGAGGCATGGAACCTGTGTTGACGCAAGCTAGCTACGGCGGGTGAGAACCTGCCACATTGTACTGACCTGCCTGTTTGCCCCGGCCTTGTGTGCGCTTGTGCAGCATACCTTGACTTCTTGCTGAACTGGGCCTGCTCAGTCGAGCGCTTGGGTCTCAAATTTGCCGTGGCAGCGATGGATGAGCACAGCGCTGCGGCCCTGAAGCTCATGGGTATTCCGGTCATTGAGGGTCCAAAGCTCGGTATAGTTGCTGGGACGCAGGCAGCATCCTGGGATGCAGGGTTCATGCGCATCGTGCGTAACAAAGTCCGCTCGGTTGTCTCTGTCATAGAAGCAGGGTACAACGTCCTGTTCAGCGACGTGGACATAATGCTGCTTGAAGATCCGGTGAGCTTCCGGTCCTGCTAGCTTCCGGTTCTGCAGTAGCACCCCTCTGTGTTTCTGCACCGCCCGCCCCTGGTTCCACGTCGGTTGCAAGCCTGCGCATACTGCTCAGGCTGGGGCTCACAAGCGTCGTGACCTTATGAAGTTCTTGCTTTGATGTGACCTCAGGTACCACATATAAGAGATGATGTTGACCTTGTATATCAGTGGGGGTGAGTAAGTGCGGTGCTGCGTTGCCTGGCGGGCACCGTTGCCTGCGGCGATGCCTGATGTCGCATGCAACCCGTGCTGCTGGCAGCTTTGGAGGGCCAAGCCTCAGCATTTTGCATTCCTCTGTTTTCACTGAGCACTGTACGTTCCTGTGTACTCGGCAAGTGCTGGACAGCTCAACCTCCGCAACCTTCATACCTGCTGAACTCAGTACGGTGCTTTCCTGCGGCAGGAATGCTTGCTCATGGAACCTGATGCCAACAGCCAGCCAAATTGAGGAGGTGGCCGTTATCAACACAGGCTTCTACTGGGTTAAGAACACGCCAGGAGGGCGGCGGTATCTGCAAGAGCTCGAAGCACAGCTTGCGCTCGATCCTACTGCTGGGTCGGACGCTGCCGGGCATGCTGTGCTGACGAGGATGCTCACCAACAAAACAGCCGTTTACCTGCCCCTAGACACGGGACTGGCGAACTTGTCTGAAGGGCAGCAGCAACCTTCAATACCTCCGTTGGTGCGGCTGCGGATGATGGACCCCGTCCATTTCCCACAGGGTTTCGCATACTTCCTGGACGGGCGGCCAAAGTGAGTGAGCACGCCACCACACACGCCACCACCGGTTTCGCACACACACCATTGCCTTCCGTTTGCCTTGCTGAAGATCGTTCGTCACCTGGGGCCCAGCCCAAAATTCCACTTTCACCAATCACCACCCGCAACCGCCGCACGCAACATGACACAAAGCGATTTGTCGCGCACAATGCCTCCATGCAGTGCATTGTCCTTCCGCTGGCGCGCAGGTTTGAGGCAAAGATGAAGGAACGGGGATTGACGCGCCCCGTCGCGGTGCACGCCACGTTCATGAACGGGCGGCAGGCCAAGGTAGACGCGCTGAAGAAGCACGGCCTGTGGGATGAAGCGTGCGTCGAGCGGCGGCTTGCGACGCTGCCCACCAAGGATGCGGCGCATACACGGTCCCTGCACCGAGGGACGCCCCACCACCCTCAGTTGCAATCTCACCGTTCGCTCCGTATGTAGGCAGCACCTGCCATAAGCACTAGTACAGATTGGCCGAGAGGTGTTTGCCTGCACGATTGCGGTTGGGTGTGCAAAGCAGTGTGAATGCTATCTGCTAAAGAATGAAGACAACACGAACGACCATCAGCTTTGGAGAGTGCTTGACTTGCCAATGACAGCGCACTGACCACACAGCATCCTGCCGCTCCTGTGATGCCTGTGTGTCACTTACCATCCGCTTCTCCACACACGCACACGCATGTATGAGTGCATCTAACGTACCGTATGGAATGAATATCAATGTGACGCAGATGCCGTGGCGACCTAGTGTACTTCCCCATGCACCCGTATTGCTCATGCAGTTATGCCTATCCCTGCATCTGCCTGCGCCTGCTACGCCAGTGTGTGTTTGGCCGGCAGCGCTCCACTGCAGCTGCATTGCAATGCATTCCTGATGACATGACCACCACCTCCGCACGCCAGCGCGACTTGCAGGCCCGTTGTCCTTTGTGCGGTGCACCGGGAGGATCAGCACCATACACTCGTTTGCACTTGACGCGCCCTCAATCGAGTGCGCCCTGCCAATCCTGCACACTTGATGTGAACAGCGATGCCCACAGCACCCTGCGGCATGCTGCTGATTGCATCCCTGCCTATATTGTAGCCCTGCCAGGCAGGCCTTTCTGCGCTGACAGCGCCTGCGCCCGCGAACCCCATGGTCATGGATGAGGCTGATCTGCCGCAGGCCAGGACGCGTTGCTTCCAACGCCTGACGCCTGCAGTTGCATGCGACGGGGTTGGCTAGGGGGTCACTGACTTCGCGTCCACTCGGACTGCAGGCAATCAGTGAACGGTTCGATCGTGCCCTCTGCGTAAATGGCCCCGTTCACTGCCGCTGCCGTTGCGCCGTCGCTTTAGCGGCTGCGATGTGCCATGCAACGTGTCCCCACTGGACCCCCACAAATGCAAATGGATGTCAGGGTGAAATCAGCCTCGCTCGCTGGTTCCACCCCTGTTGATCGTGCACTTCATCGCCTCGCACTTGGTGGCACACACGGTCTGCAGCGCGCCAGCGTGCAGCACCAACACCGTGCACGCTTGGCAGGGCTTTGCACGGGGTGTCTTGCTTTGCACGCGCCAGAGGCCTTGCAGGCCTTGCATCAGCTTTTTGGCATGTGCGAGAATGACACTGCCAGGCGCGCGGTCCACACTTTGCCCATGCCTGAATTGCTATCGTTCGAACCACGCTGTCAAACCATGGTTACCACCCGACTACTGCTTGCTGCTGTTGCTGTATTCAGCGCATTATCGGGTCAGCCAGGTTCCACGCTGGCCCTCAAATTGCAACAGCATGAGTGGTTCTGAAGTGCGCATTTGGACTTCTGGTGCATAAACCTTCTGCACAGGCGCTTGCTCGCCCTTCATGTGCATCCATACAGCGGGCTTACCTCATTTGTTGCCACCTCATTTGTTGCCATTCAGAAGTGGTTTCAGAACATTATTGCCAACGTCATGTTTGCCGGCGAGCGCGACAGCGGGGCCTATGCAATGCACGGTTGCTTAACCACCCAGATTTGTGCGTGGGTGCTACCTGCAACAGATGCCTGTACCAGCCTTACTCTGCATGTTGCCTTTTCTCAGCGCTGCACCATTGTGGCCCTCTGGCTTTCTTCCTGCATACAAGTGCTCAACAGGAGTTCGGTATATTACGCTCGCAGTTCTTTGCTCTCTGCTCCCTGCTTGTTCAGGCACATTGCCTCTCTCTCATGCACCAAATCCTCCCTCCCCCCTGCCGCGTGTCCCTCTTACATTTACCAGTACATACATGTGGTTTGCACGTTCGTACCTTGGATTATCGCTGACCGCCTGCCTGGCTGCACCATAGGACCAGGCAGCTGAGTGAAACGTGTGCCGCTGCGGCATGCTGGAGTACATTTTGCTGCACATGCTACAGGAAGGGCAGCGCACTCGCGCTCAGCAACGTTGCCGCAAGCTATTCTACTTTGTATAGCTGTGTTTAGCGGTTGGTGTCAGGGGTGCTAGTGGAGCACCCGGTAGGGGTCAGTGTATGCAGAACTAGTTCGATACCCAATGAGGCAAATTCAATCGGCAGCAGTACCGATATGCACAGGACTTGCCCATGTGCTCCGCTCTTGCACCATGTTTGCACGGGATCAACTGCACATCAGCATTGTTACCATGCACTAACGTGAAAAGTTTGTAAATAGCACGGGAGTGCGAGCGCGTTCGGGGCGGGCCAATGCGCCATTACTTCAGGGTAGGGTTCGTCATCTTCTCTGGTGGCTACCTAGTCCGGTCAGCATGTGTGGGTCTGAAGTGCACACCGGCCCCTGCAATGGGAGCATACGATAAGCATCCCAGGCTGGCGTTTCAGCAATGGCCGAGATGGTTTGAAGGGGAGAGCGAGATCGTATTGTACACATTATGGATCACTGTGCAGTGAGCGAGGATAGCGCTCGCGTTCGCAACGCAATTCATGGGGTCTGTTAATCACAGCAGCTGCACCACCACAGCCTCATGGATACAGGGGCCGCATTCGACGCACCATACCAAGCTGTGGCACCGACAACAACCTATACGTTTCGCAACATGCGAGCACTGCACGGCTGCACCCATTGCAGGCTGGGCGTGGGTACTAGATCACGAACAAGCAGCGGGCGGAAAACGTAATCTGCCGGTACTTAAGCCGCCCTGACTGCCGAGGATCGACATCAAGGCATCAGGCCGCATGCCAAGCACACAACAGATAGACTGCGAAGAGCTTTTGTGAAGGCTCGCTTGGCCGGCGCAGGCCTGCTGAAGGAACAGCAGCAGCTGGTCCTGCGCACAGCAAGGTCTGGGAGCGGGGTGTACCGCATTGATGCACAGCATGCATCTCACAGCATGGCGGACGCTCATAGACCCATGCAGGTGCGCACGTTCAGCACGCGCACGCATCACAGCGTTGCCATAGATAGATGCTGGGCCCGCTTGGGCTGGCTCGCCCAAATCAAGGGATGCATGGTGCTGAACTTGCGAGCGCCCTGAGCTCTCGCACGTATTTGCTATTCATACTGACAACCTGCGCCACACAACATGGCAAGATGCATGGGGATGCGCGCTTCATTGCAAGCCCCAGTGCATGGCTGCATGCTGCTCTTATGGCCTGCTGCGGGCATGTGCATCGCGCCATGAAACAGTAAGTGGAACGAATGGAGGTGAGGGGCATGGCGAGCATGAAATGAAGTTATGCCAAACACCATGGCATTGGTAAGCACACTGTGCAAATGAATCTATCGCAGTAGCACACGCAAACGGCAGCAATGCCTCTGCATTCAGCTGTCCGGATCCCCACTAGCATATGCGTTGGGCCTACGAGTTCTGACAGTGTGCGAAGCCCCAGTTAGTGCATCAATCCAGTCCTTCCAGTGCGAGAGCCAACGGGCCACAATAAATTGTTGCACAATCATATCGTATGTGACGAACGCCTCCAGCCAGGATCCGTCAGTGCTAGGAGAAATCGGGTGCTGTATGAATGCCGCCTGCGGATGCGGAACACTAGGTAGATGCTATATCCAATGGCAGAGCCGGCGTAGAGGGAACCATGCCCCACGAGCGCCTTTGACACTAGGGCGCGTTCTCTGTGGAACGATCCCTACATGCCGCGGTGTTAAGGCTGGAAACTAGGGAGGACAAATGAAAAGGCGGTCGGCAGGTATACGAGCTGCATGAGGCCACCGCTGCTCAGGGCTTGGGCGCGGGGAACACGCTCTGGTTGAGCGGGGGAGTGGTCACGCCCTTGAGCAGGTTGGGCGCCACGCACGTCTGGTTGAATTCCGGCGCGCTGGAGTTGTAAGCGGCATTGTTGCATGCGCGCGCGCCGGCGAAGCTCCTCTCCTGGCCCAGCGTGCTGATGGTGTACTGCTGGGTCATCGACAGCGCCTTGACCAGGTACCTGATGCAGTACACAGTACACGGCAGTACATATGGTACATGGAGCGCAGTACAACAACACGTGCGAGCTTCTCACATTTTCAATGGCGCTGACTGCTGAGTGTGCAGGCCGGGCCAGTGGAGGTTACACACTACATGGCCTCACACTGCATGCCCCTTCAAGGCTTGGGCACTCTTTCTGACACTACAGGGAGGAAGGGAGCAAGTGGCTCATCGCTGGGCGCGCAAGGCGAAGCCCGCGCATCATGCAGCACGACACACACCCTGTGCGTGTGCTGACCACCTGCTGGCTGCGGCGCGGTACCACACTCCCAGCAGCCGCAGGTGGCGCATGCATGCCTGCCTGCGAGTTCACTCACACATGCATGTGCATTCAGCTGCTGCTGCTGCTGCTGCTGCTCCTGCAGCTGCTGCCATGCTCACCCGACGGTTTGGTCCGGCCTGAGCGTGCCCGTGGTCTTGTACGTGAGCATCTTTGTCCCCTTGTTGACCTCTGAGGCGACGGTCGCATTGAGTGCCGTCCAGTTGCTGCGGGGCAGGCGCGTGAGGTTGCCGGATGCAGAGGCGCCCTTGTACCTGCTCAGCACACGCAACGGGCACGCGCATGGATGGCTGGTTAATGGCAGATTCATGGCAGATTCAGGGCACACCCATCGATGATTCATGGTTGCCTGTTTGCATGGCTGATCACCAACGTGGCGCTTTGACAGCCCCACGACCGCAGAGCTGGAGGTTGCAGCGCTGCCAACCGCCAGCCAGCACCCCCGCACCTGGCCATGCAGCGTAGACCCGCTGCAGTACACTCACTGCAGTACGCACTGCGGTTCGCTGCTTCTTGCGCTCACCTGTAAAGTGTGATGTTGAAGTCCGAGTACACCCCCTGAGCCGTAGTTACCATGTACTGCTCGTACGACTTGACCTGAGCGTTGCAGCTGGCCGAAGGCGCATACACCGCCTGCAACAACAATAGGCAGGCACAATATGTATTCCCTTCAGATCTGGGCATCTGCCTGGCTCGTGCATGCATAAACCTCCATCCTCATCAGCCTGTACGTACCGCACCAAGCACCCAAGGCATGCGCCGTACCTGCACTGCAGGCTCACGTACCGTAATCTGCCATAATGCTCGCGTGCATGAGCATGCATGAGAGGGAAAAAGGGGCTGAAAACCCACCTGGGCAAAGAGCGCGGATGTAGCGATGCCCACCACAAACATCGTGGAGACCCAGCTGGCAAACGTCCTCGCAAAGAACTTCCAGTTGACGCCGGTGCGCACGCCCTCCAAGATGCCGACGCCGAGAATGCCGCCGGTGATGCACTGGGAGGAGGAGGTGGGCAGGCCGTACTGCGAGGCGACCATGATGACTAAGGCGGTGGACAGCTCAGCGGCAAAGCCGCGCGTGGGCGAGAGCTTGGCCATGCGCACGCCCATGGCGCGCGTGACGTTGTATCCATAGGTGGCCAGGCCGGTGACGAGGCCAAACGCGCTGATGAGGATGACCCAGATCGGCGCGGTGGTCTTGGCGTTGAGCGTGCCGTTCTGGTAGACGTCCCAGATGCAGGACAGCGGACCGGCCATGTAGCCGACCTCGCCCGCGCCGTGCGCAAAAATCACGCAAATGGCGGAGAAGACCTGCACGGGAGTCAGGCGGTGAGCTGCTTACATACCGGTGCTTACACCACTGCAGGCCGTAACTTCAGACCAGCCTGACCCCAAAGGGGCGGGACGCCCAACGTGCAAAATGTGCGATTTTGTCCCACATTGGTGCCGTTTCTTCTGGGGTCCCTGCCTGGGGTCCCACCCCTCTTGCCTGACCCTGAGCCTGACAAACAGGCTAGGAGGCGAGTGCAATGCGGCGTTGATTTTCCCAGCATCCCGCCCACATTTCCCCTGCTGCAGGACAGGGCAAAGGGCTTCCGCTCCTGAACGCTTGGTACCCAACAGCCCAACCATCGCAATGAACCCACCTGGAGATATGAGAAGGCGAGCTCAACCTTGGGATCAAACACCTCTGCTGACTCATGCATCGCCGAAACCACAGGATCCTCCTCCACCACAGCATGGATGTCGACCGTCATGCCGTGCATGGCCATGGTGCTGACCTTCTTGAAGCTCGCCTTGGCGCGGGACAGGAACGAGTCGTCGCCGCTTTCCGCCGCGGACACCTGCGAGTCGACCTTGACAGAGACCTCACCGTTGGCGTTCTCGGATGCGGTACGCTCCGCATCAGCCTGGCTGCATACACAACCAGCACACATGGTAGAGGGCTGAGAGGGGCAGCTTGCGGGCATGCATGAACAGGTCACGCACGGTCGATCCGTGCTGCACGGGCCGTGATGTGTAAGATATGAAGATACGAGCGGCAGCGCACACTGACAGGCACGCACGGGTGTCCACTTAAAGCACACCGCACATGCGAGCTCTAAGAAGCTGCAGGCGGTCCCGAGAGTGTGTCAACGCTTGCTGTGTGGTGAGTTCACGTGCACAGGCCGTTGCCTATCACATGCTGGGATATGTGATTGAACGCATGCACGCACGCAGTGATGTATTTGTAGGTGTACGTGTACGTGCTGGGCGGTTTCCCACTATGACATCCCGCCCGAGCACACACGCGCATGCTCAAGGAACTCAAGCTTCATTGTCAGCACACCCATCCATTGTTGAACTCACGCGTCAAGGACCTTGTGTGCGCGCCACCACAGCAGCGGCAGGACGATGACCACTGTGAGCAGCCCCAAGCCGGCCGCGCAGGCTGCCGCGACCCACGCTGACTTGGCGTTGGTCCAGCTGGCATCGTCCGCAGCGAGCGTCTTGGCAGCGCCTTTGGTGAGCACGAAGTAGACGTTGATCCAGGTGGTGAGGATGACAAAGCACGGCAGCACCCAGAAGGAAAGCGTGAAGGCGTTCTTGCGCCGTAGCACCTGCACCGCGGCCACACAACGCAGCCGTCAGACATGAGCGCGTGATTCATATGGGGGCGAGGCCGATTACGTGCATCCGTGCACCATTGGTTTGTGGCAGCAGTCGTTGCAGGCACGTGTGTGACTGAGCCCCTGTGGCCCTGTCGCACGCCCTGTGCCTAGGTCGGTGAGCCTCTTCTGGTCGCCTGGTCCCCATCTGGGGGGAGTTGGGGCGTTTGGTCGACACACTTCTGCTGCAAGATGACATAAGGCAGACATGTGCCTGAGCACTGGGCATCCACTGCACATGCTTAGCCACTCGTTCCTTGCACAGCAGCTGCAGGGCATGCACGCAGACGGTCTGCATGCTTCATCGTGGCCATCCCTTCACCCACCAGGAATCGGAGCCCGCCAAAGATGATGGCGGATGCGAGGCCAGTCAGCACGGGAGAGACAAACCACGACAGGATGATGGGCACCACACCCTTGTAAGGGGGGAAGGTGCTGCCTGAGGGGTCCTTCTGGGCCCACAGCACCGCGTCGGCGCCGCCGTACGTGAGCGAGAAGCCGATGATGGCACCGACTGCATGCATGCAGTCGCGCATGCAAGCACACATGCATGGGATGTCAGCCACATGGGGGATGTCAGGAAGCCTGCAGCTGGCATGCGCCGCGGTGAGGCAGGGGAGCTTTGCAGGCCGCCTAGCGCATCATGAACCCACATGGGCACGCTTGCCATGCGGCTGCACGGTATGCCGATAGTGCAGTACCTAGGCAATCCAGTGATGGCGGAACCAACGGGCTGGTACTGTGCTGCTGGTACGCTGCTCCCCCACCATTGGCGTACTGGACTGCTGCCGGTGTACTGCGCAGATGTCACGGTACAGTACATCCTGCATGCATGCACCACTCACTGATGGAGCGTACTGCACAGATGTCATGGTACTGTACATCCTGCATGCATGCACCACTCACTGATGGAGTGTGTTGCGGAGACGTTCATCTCCCAGTACGATGCCAGCGCCTGCCACACAAACCCCGTCGTCAGCGCGCACACCATGCCGTACGCGTATATCTCTGGCTCAGCGTAAAAGTAGGTGATCTGCACGGATCAGCACATGTGCAGGGCAACGCAAACACAGGATCAGTGCCACGAACGCATGCAAGTGGGCTTGCCTGCCACAGCGTGATCCAGGAAGCGAAATGCAGGCTGCATCCGCTTTACCGGATTTGCAAATCGAGGGCAACCTGCAGAAACTGCCCCACTCGACTATCAGCAGGAGCAGCCCCATGCCATGCGCACAGGGCACTCCACACATGCAGCCTGCCCATTTTCACTGGGGCAGGAGGCATGGAGCTGAGTGCGGCATGGGGGGAGGGTCCTGGTGCACACTGTAATGCGGTGGCTGGTCCCGCCTGCACGCTGGGCATCAGCTAGCCTGGCTAATGATAATGGTGCCCATCCATGGTTCCGCCCCCATATAGCACGCTGTGGGTACTCACGTCAGCGATGCCACCTGCGTACAGGAGCAGCGGGTATGGGGGTAGTTGTTGGTGTACAAGGCCGTCACACAGCAACCACGCACAAGGCAATCGGCCAAGGCCAAAGCGCATGCACCAACTGCACGAGCGTATAGGCTCGTGGACACACGCACGCACGCACGCACGCACGCACGCATTTGCGGCAGCCGCCAGCTCAGCCCAGACACGTCGCCACCCTCAGGTGCAGTTCCCATCCTCACGCATAAACACGCTGCACGGCCCCACGGAAAGCATACTGCGTGGCCCAACGGGAAGTAAATTATTTGAACACACACCCACACCTGCGATGACGCTGGTTGAAACTCGGCCAAGGACCAGCGCTCCCGTGAACTCAAACACCGCCGCTATCTGTCGAGCACAGCGTCAGGCACACGTCACGCACGCTTTGTCTGAGCACCATTACACGATGCGAGCACAAGGAAGGAGAAGTCCAAACAACATGCAGAGCTTTGGTGCCTCTGGAGGGCACTTACGATGACTGCTTGCATCAGCGTCAGGGTCTTGGCACCGACACTGGTTCCGAATGCCTGCAAGCGGAACGCGACAAGTTGTATTCAGGCATCCACATCTGCAGGCAGGATGCTCCTGGCAAGCAAGCGAGCATGTTCAGCGGCACGCAACAACAGAACCACTTACATTTGCAACATCATTTGAGCCTGCAGTCGTTGTCCGCATCATGATAGCCGCACAAACAACCAAAAGCAAAAGTTAGCGGCTGTCGAATTTGCACACCAGTGTGTAGACCAAGTGTTGCTGCGTTATTGTTACGGAGGCCAATCGGCCAACGAAGGGCGCAGCGCACTTCAGGTTCAGCATAACTGCATGACAGATACTCCACGCTGCGTTCCATCGTGTTTGCAAAATCCATATGCTCTGCCATAGGCTCACCGGTTCCCCACCTGCACAGATGAACAAGGTGAACATGAAGGTGTCAAGTCAACGGCTTTGGTCTGCCTGCCCACCTACAGCCCTGCCTACAGCCTCAGCAAGCAAAATGACCCGAGACACAAAGGAAAGGGGGGACACAGCTATGATAAATATGTCAAGTGAACATGACTTGGACTCGGTTGTCACATGTTAGGGGACCGTCTGCACGTGATGGAGCTTGTATAAAACCCCGCCCACCCCACGTACCCAAACGCAAAAGCCGCCATAGACCCAACCACGACGAGCCATAGGTATCTGCAGTGAAAGATGCAAGAGGCAGGTGGCACATCCAAGCATAACGTTGTTCTGTGCAGGCCCAAAGGCAGGTTCAAGCAGTGTGCAAGCCAAGATGCCAAGATGCTTACTCGGGCATCGCCGCCATGGCTGCGAGATGAAACTTTTAAGTGCGTATTAGTTTTGTACCTGCAGTTGAATAAGTTCAGGAGCGCATCAGCAAGGGTTCAGGTCACGGGCTGGAAAAGGAACCGCCAGGGCGAGCCAGTGGTGCGCCCAGCAGTGACACAGGTGCTTCATAAAAGCACACAACACGCTGTGAAGCTTGCAACATGCATTGTAGTCCCTGGAATACAGTGGGGAGTTCCTGCTCCCATCTCTGCATGCGAGCCAGGCGCAAGCTGCCGTGCCACGCTTCGGGTGCACCGCAAGCATCCACGTCAACCATTGCAATGGGCTGCTGCTAATGCTGTATAAGTCTTGGTATGATGCGTATACAGTGATTGCACTTAAATTGCAGGGCGTGTCTGCAAATGTGGCGCAGCCACATAGAAAACCAAGGAGCCCACTTTTGAAGCCACCCCGCGCGCGGCCGATGGGAGCCCACTATAGACTTTAGCCCGCTTTAATCGATCTGCTCGCAGAGTAGTATGGTTCTAGCGGCGCGTTGTAGAACTGGCCAGGGCTTCATGCGGAACCCAATGCTCACCTTTTCTGAAAGTTCGGCACGTAAGACCTACAGACCGCAGTTATACGTACAGTGTGTTAAAGTTGCGACAAAGATTTCTGTTTTCGGAGTTTAGCATATCTTTTGCAATTGTGTTTTTTGTATCCCCCCTATTTGCTCAAAAAGAATATACCACACCATTGTGACTAAGATGTGCTCCCTTTTGAGGAATATTCCATTTGGTACTCTGGTTCAGCTGGGTGCAAGGGTGCAAGGGTGTGAGGAGTCTGGAGACAGCGGCGAATCGCCATGCACGGCTTCATGTATGCAGCGGCTGGTGTGCAGGTGGGTGCAGGAGCGTAGGCCAACCTGATTGCGGCACCGCGCCATACGTATGGGGGGCGGCCGCCTTAAGCGCACAGGCAGCAATTCAACACGTGTCGGTGGCGCAGCTTTATATATCAACGCCGTGTTCAGACATGCACAAAGTCCCTTGTTGCTCTAGCGCTGCCCTGTCGGGGTCCATGCCTGGTGGTCATCGTGGCGTCCCACGTCCTGTTACGTCCCGTTGCCTGCAGGTGGCTGCTTAAGCCTGCCACTTGCTCGTGCCGTCTTGCAGTAGGAACGGGCTTATAACATCATCCTGGAACCTGAGGGTTTGCATCCTCTGGCCGCAGTGAGCTGTTTCGCGTAGCAGCGTTTGTTGCTGCCACCACTTGATGCACGTACCGCTCTGCACGCCTTACTTGAGCCTGCTTACTTGCTTGACGCTCGGGAGCAGAGCAGATTGGGTGCACGGCTTGCCCTTGCTCAGCAGGCGGCCAGTTTTCCACATGCCTTGCAAGTAACCATGCAACCGCCCTGGTTTCGCCCCGTCCGGACCTGGCAGGTTTTGCTTTGAATTTGTGTGACACAGCAAAACCTCACCTGCAACTGGTGAGGCCCACACTGCTCATTTGTTTGAGACGTTCGCTTGTACGTGGATATGGCTGGTGGGGCAGCACCAGCAGTGCAACAGGGAAGCAGGCATGGCTGGGGGCATGTATGACGACATAAGCAGGCACCGCACCGCACACATGCCAAATTTTACGGTTCAGCCGCGGTCTGGGAGAAGACAGGCCGCAGTGCAGACTCGAGTGAACGTGGCGTCTGGTGCGGAATGGGGTGCGGCGAGGTTGCACACACCGAATGTCAAGAGCTCATCTCACCAGGTCCACCTCTAGCCGTGCTCAGTGCCCAGTTCCCAGTGCAGCTGCAGTGATGCACTGTATCCTGCCGGCAAAGTGCTGGCTCGCACGAATCATCCCCGTGCCCGCTGCAAGCAACACTTTTGGGACGCTTTTGGCGTCCAGCGAACTGTGAGAACGACCAAAAACCAAAAGCTCCTTCGCCAGATAGAGAGTGTTGCTGTCAGGTGTGCACCGCTGTCGACTGACTAGTCTGAGGTCGCTGCGAATCAGCCTTGGTCTGTGCGTAAGATGGGCCCGGTTGCTTGGTTTATCAGGTGGTACTGTGTTTGGGGGCCCTAAATCTGAGGCTACAATACATAGAGGACAGTCAAGCCGTTGCGCAGGTCACAGGCGATGAAGGGTCCTTTTAGGGTTGTGCCGGGATAAAACTGCAAGCACTGGTGGTGAGGGGCGGCAGCGATCCGCATCATGAATCACAGCGTGTTTTAGGATATGTTCTGCAGAGATGGAGCCTTCTCCACCTTTGCCAGGCGGCGCAACCTGCGTGGTGTGATGCACACTGCTTCATGTGCACGCTGCATGGCACCGGCAGCCGTTGCAGTACGTGCCAGTGCACGCGCATGATGGGTGACACACAGCTATGATGACGACATGCACGCCGTGCCAACGAACCCACCCAGCGCAGCTGCATTGCACAAGGCCCTAGGCTCAGCCACAAGGCCCGACCCATTCAGGGCGCACTCAGCCTTCGTACGCTCGTCTGTGTGGATGCAATCCCTCCCTCCCTCCCTGAATTGTGTGCACGCCCAACCGCTGCCTCTCTCTCTCACACACACACACACACACTGCTAGCCCCTGTGGCACCATGCATGTTCCCGCTTTGGGTTTGGGAGGCCAGAGTCAGGACGCTCCAGGAGCGTGGGCGCAGCTAGTGCAGCAGCAGATGGTCCTGTGCACCAGCCCAGGACCACCACAACTGCGCTGCCCTGCTGTCTGCCAGCCAAAGGTAGGTTACTCTGAAGGATTGAACCTCACCAATAGGGTTACCATACCCTGGGGTGCTGTGCAGTGCCGAGGTGATCAATCATGCACGGACAACATAGACAACGTGGCACAGGCACTGGCACAGCACGCTGGCACGGGCATGAGTGCAGCATGATGAGCATGGATAAACGGTAGCATGACAACAGGCGCGCCGAAAGCCAGGAGCGTCCCAGCGCACACGTGCACGCCGCCAGCCGGTACAGCCGGCGCTCACCCCTCAGCCGCAACTGCCCGCAGCATGCTGCGATGCTTCCCGCTGCTGATCCTGCAACACTTATGCAATGCTTTACGCAAGCCGCAGGTTCGTTTCCTGTGGGGTCCTGGCATGCACCGGCTTTGTGTCAGAAAGAGCGCCCGAGGGGCATGACGTGTGATTCCCGTGGGGCCATGCCGTGTGCATATGCGAACGCGTATGCACCAGCTATGTGTGGGGGCCAGGCCGCCAGCATTCACCATGTACTCTGCACCAGAAGCTACATTGCAAAGCTTAGGCTCATGCTCCTACCATGAACAGTCTGCATGGCAAATGCACAGCTGATGACCTTCCGGTCGTCCGAGACTGAGTCATGGGCGCACACCACACCCCTGTAGCCGCTACAGGCACCCACGCGCTGCCCTGCATGCCTACTTGTCCAGTGCCGCGCCATGTCTGCCAATCCGCGTGTTTGATGGGACATGCTGATGATACACAGCCGAGATCCGTTTCATTCTGCCAGTAGGGTTTGCGTGCATGGAGGATCGACGCAAGGGGCTGTTGCTTGCAGAAGCTTTACACCCTTGAGTACAACCGCCACTGCATTATTAACCACCATGGCATGCAGATGCGGTGCAGCGTCTCACAAACTCTGATTTGTGACAAGTGAGCAAAAGCAGCATGACCATGGGGTGTATGTGCCACATGCGTTCAGAGGCACATACATAGCTTCGCCAGTCTGCACTGTCGGGCGTCTGAGGGTGAAGCGATGTCCCCCTCCGCCTCACCCCCCACACCAAATTCCAAAACAACGCTAATGCAGGCGGCTGCGTACTACAGAGCGACCGTCATCCGTAGGCATAACAACGTTCACCGTTCCAGTACATACTAGCAACACCACGAATGCCGGGAGTCGCATAATCATATCAAGATCGTGTATCGGTGAACAACCCCAAACATGGTCTTGTATGCAGCTGCTCAGGCGGCACCCAGCCAGCGCATGCCTGCACAGCCGAGCACACAGTGCTGGGTGAAAGGCTCCCACGCACGGGGCCGGCACAACAGGCACACCTGGACAGCAGCATCAAGACAGATGCTTCCAACCCCGCCTTCGTTACACCAGGATCGGGCATCACAACAATTTGGTCATTGAAACACACGGATTCGCACGGTAACGACTATAACAAACCCATCATAATAGCGTAATGCAAGCCTAACAAGGGTGATATTATTCGACTGCTGCTAATGCAGGACCGTCAGGGAACCTTTGATGCTGATGAGTCATGCGTTGCGCACACATGCTCAAAGCAGTGAACTCGTTGGATGTGCAAGCCCATCCTTCATTTTTCAATCAGGGTAGTAAAGGCAGCTGATGGTTCTGGAGCAGCTGGATTTCTGCTCCAGCTCCAGTCAGACCGCGCAAAGCGCGGCCGCCGGGGCCTGTTTACTTTGCGGGGATGTTCCAGTTGTTGCCGTTGGAATTGGCCACACCGACCACATTGGTGAAGTTGTTGCCGGCGGTGATGGCAGACTCGTTCTTGTACAGGGCCACCATGTAGCGCAGCCTGCGTGAGCAAGCGCACGCAAACAATGCGCATGGTTGGTTCAGTTGAAGAACGCTCGGGCTGTGGGGAGTGCATGCAGCACGGCATCGAGCCCGCATATTGTCATACATGGATGAACAGCATCCACACATGCATGCCTGGGCACAAATGCTCGACCATGTGCATCTTGAGCGGGTCATGCCTGGAAAACAGCGCTCATGCGAGCAGGTACAACAGGAGCTAACAGGGCCCATAGGGAATCATGGAGAACCACCACCACACGCTCACCAATAGATGGCGTACTCAGGATCCCTGCAAGGCGGCGGGAGCACACAGAAGGGAGGGCAGGAGGAAGTTCAGCTTCGTTGTGACCCAAACACATTCCGGCATCAGTTCATCAGTCCGGCTGCAGAGGGATGTCAGGTTGTATCCGTGCATGCAACCGCCACTCTGGCGCAGCAGAGGTTTTGCGCATACATTGATCAGTCTGCTGGGAAGCTGCCACTCACGTGTAGAAGTGCAGGTTCTTGTTCTTGCTGCTCCCCGTGAGCACCTTCACGCTGGCCGCCACGCTGTTGATCGAGGAGTTGAGGCGCGAGCCGTTAAGGTAGTTGCCGGTGGTGCGGACGTCGCTGGAGTTCCACCAGAACTGGCTGCTGGGCGGCAGGCGGGCGTTGCGCTGGCCGTAGTTGGTGAGGTTGAGGGGGGCCAGCAGCTCCATGGTGGCATTTCCGATGCCCTCCTTGTAGACCTGGATGTCGTCGCCCATGATCACCGAGGGGGCTGCATGACGCACACGCATGCACACACACGCACACCAGGCAAAATCCAGGCCAGGGAGTCAGGATCCGACCTTGTAGCATTGGTACGTCAGGTAGGAATGCCTTCTGTATGAATTATTGGCCACACCTGGTATGCATAAAGCCAGGATGGCACAGCTTCGAGCACCGCCGATGCGTGGCCGGGGCGGTCACCTTCCACGGGCACAGCAGGCAGCATGCAACTCACCGTACACGCCCATGGAGAAGATGGCAGCACAGGTCAGGCCGGCAATGATGATGGTGAAGACCCAGCCGAGGAAGGTCTTGAAGAGCACCGGGAAGTTCACGCCATGGCGGACACTCTCGCACAGGCCAACACCGGTCTCAGCGCCGACGATAATCTGGGTGGTGGAGACGGGGAGACCGTAGGCGGAGGCGAGGGAGATGGTGAGGCCGGTGGCCAGCTCAGCGCTGAAGCCACGGGACGGGGTGAGCTTCAGGAGTGTGACACCTAGCTCCATAATGATGTTGTACCTGTACGATGCAGAGGCAGTTTGTACGTGATCATGGCCGCATGTGTTTTACATCATCGCAGCATTTCATGCATGCGCGGCAGAGGACAGTGCAACGAGCGAGTGCAATACAGAGAGACCAGGTGTGGCCTGCCCTGTGCTTTCAGCGGGCTTGAGGCGGGCGATTGCAGCCTAACAGTATAACTGCAGTGCATGCCTGCATCCTGTTGCGTGCTAGCTGCTCAGGATGGCGCTCAACGCACACTAAGCTGGCCTGCAACAAGTGCAACTCACCCGTACGTCATCAGGCCGCATACAATGCCAAGACCACCCAGCACAAACTGCCACTTGGGGGTGGTGGCATTGCTGCCGGGAATTTGCCAGGTGTTGTACACTGCCCAGATACCGGCGAACGGTCCAATCCTGCATGGCCCACCACACAACAGCACACGATCCTCAGCTGGGACGTTCCTGAGCAGCAACATGGTGAACGTAGGCAGCCAGGCTCCGTACTTGCAACAGAACAGCATGCACACTGTCGTACGCCACTCACGAGTTGGCAACATCGTTGGAGCCGTGGGCGAAGGACACGCAGCATGCGCTGAACACCTGCAGGTACTTGAACACCTGCTCGGTGTGGGGATCAAACACCTCGGCAGCCTCGTGGATGGAGGACACAGCCGTGTCCTGCATTCAGAATGAAGGGCAAACGTACTGTTATTACGCGTACCGGGTTCATCGCAGATCTCGAGGCCATGAGCGAGCGCGGAGCCAGTACAGTAACGCACAGCTGGCGCAGTGGTGAGAGCAACGTCCCACATCATCGCATTCACACACACTTTCTAGATGGCATTTCCGCTAGCCATTCAAGCCTTCCTACAGTCAGGCAGCAATCAGGCGACGATGTTCTGTAGCGCAGCATACGAGGTTGCAGCATGCTCTTCCCGTACCTTGGACACGTTCTGATGCACATCGTAGTACAGGCCGCGCATGAGCTGATGCTTGATACGCAGGCCGGCGTACTTGATGAAGTACCAGAACTGGACAAAGACGTTGGGGTGGTGGCCCAGCTCAGGCATAGGGTTGACTTGGGCGTAGTCGGTCTGCACCTCCTCGACCTTGGTGCCGCCCTCCTCGATGCGCTTCTCCCTGCGAGGGTGTGCCATCGCATCCACACACCGGAGCGAGCTCAGCGGTGGTGCTTGGGAGGTGAGAAGCAACAACACGAAACCGGTGGGGGAGCAGACAGGCCAAGCATGCTGATCCAGAAGCCCGCGCCTGGTTCAATGCTGATGGTTGCAGCGGGACGCGTGCTTTGATGGCGCCTGCACCCAACGCGTTGCGACCATACTGGACACGGTGTTACACCCCAGATCAATGCAACTCTGCCATGCACGCGCAGCAACAAACTCGCCCCCACTCACTCCTCCAGGTCACGGTTGTACCGCCTCTTCATGAGGGGGATGCCAATAGCGCCACCGATCACCGCCACACCCGCAGCGGTGGCAGCAGAGATCCATGCGGCGGCGTTGGTGAGGTTCGTGTAATCCTTCCAGGCCTCACCCGGGGGCAGGGGGTAGGGGTTGACCTTGTCAGTGCAGTGGGTGGAGTACTTTGTGACGGGCGGCCAGCGCTTCTCCAGATCCTTCTTGGCACCCTGCAGGCGTGCAAGACGCATAGCGACACAGGCAAAGTGCATTACTCGTCTGCATGGAGTAGCAGTGATGATGTGAGCAAGCGAAAATGGTGAGGCACTCTGGACCTGCAGTGCATTATGATGCGCGGCAAACGTCAGCATCCGTCATGCCACACCACCTGCTGGGTCGCGAACCATTGGTGCAGCTGCTGACATAAATACCAGGCAGGCTGGTGGTAGTACGGATAATGCTGCAGCTAGGGATGTGGTGTCAGGCAGTGAATACGGCAACAAGGGCCCCCGCCACATGAACAAGTGTGGGGCCACAGTGATGCTTGGCGGTTGCTGCATGCATGCTACTGCTGTCAGTGTGCAGTCAATGGTGTGATCCGCTTGCTGCACACCTCAACCCACGTACGCACCTTGCTCAGCACGCAGAACAGGTTGATGAAGAAGGTCAGCAGCAGCAGCACCGGAAGCATCCAGAACGCCAGGTTGGTGGAGTTCTTCTGGCGCAGGATGAGCGTGCGGGTCAGCAGGAAGATGATGGAGGAGAGGATGCCCGACATGATGGGTGAAATGAACCTGCAGCATGCATGCAATAGCAACGAGGTTACCAGCTGCACTCTGGATAAATACCACATTGATCTTAACATTTCAGGGGGCGGGTAAGTGGCGCCAGAGTAGCCAGAGCCGTACATGAGGACCGAGAAAATAGCCGAGCCTGGCAGCCAGCACCAACCCACTGCACATACATGGCAAGTGTGTGCCCGCACAGCACCCACATGAGTGCATGCACTGGCGCAGCTTCCGGTATGCAGCACCGCGATGCATGCAGGATTGGGTGGCCAGGATGTGCATTGTTCGATGTACAGGACGTGCACTGGGTGTGCACTGGGTGGCCAGGATGTGCACTGTCTGATGTACAGGTATGGGTCCTCAGCCGCTTGCTGAGGCTCACCATGACAGCACCACTGGCAGGAACCCAGTGCTCCAAGGGAAATCAGGCTTGCAATCGTTCCAGCGCACGCCATTGCCACCGCCGTACACCAGGGCGAAGCCCATGATGGCGCCAATGATGGAATGTGTGGTGGACACGGCCAAGCTTGAGTAGGTGGCAACGAACAGCCAGATGCTGGCAGCCGTTAACGCGCAGAGCATGCCGTACATGTAGATCTCGGGCTCCTGCATCACATGCAGACATGGCAACAACAGGCAACTGCCTGTAAGCAGGTGGTGGACAGAGGTGCAAGCAGGGTGCATGATGATGTGTTGGTTCCATGGGGAGACACGCTTGAGGACACAGCACGGTTGTTGCATGGCGCTCTTTGCCTGATGGCGGTCCATACAGTAATGCAGGTCACCTGCAAAACACTCTCCTGCTGCACTGGTATGCATGCCGCGGGCATGTGACACTCAGTTATGTTCCATGCTGCACGCAGTTCCCAGCAGGTTCCGGGCAGCCAGCGCCACGATGGGTGTTGCGAGCACGACATGCGCATTGCGCGCAGGTGCACTCACGTTGTTGAACTTCTCCACCCTGGCGATGTCGGAAGCAATCGTCTTGGTCACCTCACCTCCCAGCACCATCGCACCCACGAACTCAAAGATAGCAGCAATCTGCATGGTGAAACATATGCAAGCAGCAGCAGATTGTGTGCCAGCGGCTAGCAATAGGCTGACACCAACTGGTCTGCTTGTGCAATACATCCTTTGCCATTCTGAGCATCTGCATGAGATCTGTCCATTTTGTGCTTTAGCACAGCAATGGGTGCGTGTGGAGGAGCATGCAAGCCAGGAGGGACCGATCATGCGCTTCACCATTCTGAGCATCTGCATGGGATCTATGCATTTTGTGCTTTAGCACAGCAACGGGTGCGTGTGGAGGAGCATGCAAGCCAGGACGGAATGATCATGCGCCCCACACCACTGCTGATACTGTCACTCACGATGCACGCCTGCCAGAGCTTCAGCGTCTTCGAGCCGACAGACGTTGCAAAGGCGTTCGCCACATCATTCGCCCCGATACCCCAGGCCACTGCAAAGCAGCAGTCACAACAGGTCTCAGGCCAGGGCAAGCACTGCTGGACCCAAGCCTATACACAAGCCTTCAGCAGGTCACGGGAGTGTGCAAACACAGAGGCACGGCATCACAGGCACACAGAGGCTCGTCATCACAGGCTCATCAGCAGGCTCAAAACAAACACCTCTGCAGTACTCACTGAAGAAGGCCGCCAGGCCCGCACAAACCACAATCCATTCACTGCACGCAGACAGGGACCGCAACCACAGCAGCCGTGTCAGTGTGACGATGTGGAGTTGGACATGCCTGGTGACTGTGCAATGGCAACACAGGCCGGAGCTGGAACGCAACATGTGCCACTGGGCATCACTGTCCTTGAACCAAGCACATAGCTCAACCAGATTTCCTTTGCACAATGTGTTCAAGCCCTTCCAAGCAGGGTTGTTCCCAGGATCCTGTGACCCTGTTGCACACTCTGCGCGCGGTGGCGCGAGTGTGCGTATGCCGGCAGCCACCGGACCCAGGAACCATGAACTCACTAGTTCGCCCAGACCCTGCACAGCAGAAAACGCATCAACGCTTGTTTAACAGTTTCCGGAGTTTGGGTCCCTCAGCCCAGGCGTCCTGCCAGCAGTAACAAGATTGCCGTATGAACATCAATGAGAACCGACAGCCCTCACCCTTGTCCGCCAATAGACTGGTCGGGGTACCTGTATGCACCCGTTATAGCACAGCGCATAGCTTCAGGTACGCCTCACGGGTTTATATGACGCCCATCAACAAAGCGCCGTATCGGCAGGGCAGGGTAGGAAAAACGGTAGGTAGGCACGATGCCTACTGCTGGACGGAGTGCAGGGCGAAGACCAGCGCAAGCAAAACGCACCCACTCAGGCTCCCAGAGCCGGTGCCCGGAAGAAGCTCGACCATGGCTGCGGGTTTGCGCTGTAAAGGGCCTGGCTCAACCGGGTTGTGTGTCAAGGATTGCCAGAGCACTACTACGGTTGGTTGCGCGTGCAGGGAAGCACAACCGCGAAGTGCGCGAGGGCAGCCTCTCGAAGCGCAGGTTTTCTAGTTCAAAGAGCAGTATTGCCCTCCATATATCATTCCCGTAAGCGGCGCACGCGAATCTTTTGGAATTTTCAGAATGTGGTCCGGGTGAAGTGGGTAATCGAGCAGTGAGTACAGCAGGGTGAGAATGGCAAATGACAAGCGCCCCTCGACCGTCCTCATCATCCGGACTCAAGACCACGTTGGATAGGCACATTTTGACAGCTTCTTGTGCAGCTGAAGCACGGAGCCACACTGGCCACACGACCTGCCATCACTTTGCACCGCCGTTAGTGTGAGTATGGTCCTGAACTCGGGATGAACACAACAAAACAAAGCAACTGTGTCTGCAGGAGGATTTCGACC
The DNA here is from genome assembly GCA_001662385.1 of Chlamydomonas asymmetrica. Taxonomy (NCBI): domain Eukaryota; kingdom Viridiplantae; phylum Chlorophyta; class Chlorophyceae; order Chlamydomonadales; family Chlamydomonadaceae; genus Chlamydomonas; species Chlamydomonas asymmetrica. The sequence continues at coordinate 1,538 of BDDA01000305.1, read as the reverse complement.
TGGTGATTGAGGCAGGTTTGGTGCCTGGGACCTGACTGAATATTGTGAACATACCTGGAGCTCGAGTAGCGACATAGTGAAGGCCTAGAAGGCGCTGCTACTGATGATGCCAATTTGACGATGTGGCATCATGATTCTTTGAGGGGGCCAAGTTTTGCCTCAGCCAAGCCCAAACCTGTGCAAGCCTGCAGCACCATGGACAGCCGAGAAGCCTTGGCCGAGGATTCACCACGGTGAGCGAACACTTGGGATGCCAGCAGGGGCATGCATGGATGACTGCGAGCTAAGGAATATGCCTGGGATAAGGGTCCCAGGCAGCAGCTTCTGTTGTGCACTACGCTGTGAAGTGAGGTGCATAAACACACACCAGGTGCTTGGCCTTGTGTGGTCGAGGCATTTGCACAGTCGCGCTTGGCAGGCAGGCGCGCTGCTGCCTGCACACCAGCCTTCACTGAAAAGTACGCTCTGGATAACGTCTGTGGGTGTAGCCAATGGCCTGGCCAGACTAGACTTGAGCGCTTGTGCACTGCTTATTCTGTGCTTAGAAATCACCCTTCGTTTGTTTGCCTGTGCAGACTGCAGACTCACTGCAGCAGTACGAGCAGCTGGCTATCTAGCCGCCCGCCAGTGCGTTGATGGAGCTTGATTGGGGGACGCCTACCAACCTAGCCACCCGCTGCTGAGCATCGCCTGACGCTTCATACTGTTCGAAACATTCACATTATCAGGTGGGCGGGAGTGCAACTCAGGTGCCACGAACTCGCGCTGAAAAACACCTCGGGCATGCAGTTCCGCCGCCCGCCCCCGCCCGGCCGCCCACTTAGCCCACTATGTACTGTCAAGCGTCGGGCGGAGGGAAGATACCTATGCACTGCTGCACTAGCTATCCTGGTTCGTTGGGAAAATGCGTGAGTGCAGGTGCCGTGAGGGCGATTGACAGAACGCTTTCCTGAATGCTTTATTTCATGGTTGCAACATACGTTTTTCTGGACGGGAATGGTTACAGGCTAGGTCACCGCTGCCGAAGCAGGCCCAGAGACAGGACATATGTGGCCCAACGCATACACCTATCTGTCTAATCTGTCTCACGCACCTGACGGGTGTGTGCCGCATGCGCAGGACGTAAATCGTACGTACTCCAAGTGTTACAACATGAGCACAGCCAGTATTTACGGCACCCGCTGGCAGCACTGTCATTGGTGGCGACCAGGCTGTTGAGCACCGCTACCACCGCACATGCATGCAGCAGGAGACCCTGCCTATCTACTGCGGCCACGCACGCGCGCCAGCTATCTAGGACTCAGTGTACACAGTGCACTGCGTACTAGCTGGCTGAGCAACTCTAATGGTGAGTGCCTGCTTGTTAGCTAGCCAGCGCGCACGCCTGTTCATACCGTTGCTTCGGGTTTGCTGTGTCCACCTTTTCGGTGCATCTGTTTGGGGGGCTGTCCCCTGGGCTTAATTCGCTCTTTGCGCCAAACAGCTGCCTGTTGGGCCAGGTTTTAGGGGGGGGGGGCAAGATGATGAGTACTTCCCCT